>WYDK02118157.1:6436267-6453242 GCA_009867345.2 Toxicodendron radicans
TGCTTTTGGAATCCTTCAATAAAATGGATTATAAAAAAGTAGATTATTTCATAATCACTTTTAAAATGTGTTTACCACATGATTGCTTAAAGAAAAAAGCGATTATAGAGAAGCTACAATAACCCCAAACACACTTTTAGTTTTAATTTCCACGGGAAATATTATCATATTATTAGCTCACCCATTATTAAATCAGTCATTCTGTATAAAGAAAGGTTTGATCATCTATTATTGTATTAGAGATTTTTTTTTCCTCTTATACAGTTGGGACTTTCAATATTCTAATGTAAGATGGTCACATCTAATGTTTCAAAATCAATTTAGTACAAGTTAAAGCATCCTAATGAGTAACGATGTTTCGAATGAACAAAAGTTTTAGAGGCTATCCTATACTCATTCATTTATAAATTTAATTCAAATTAGAGTTGGGTCTGGATCGGTCCCAGACCTCTAGTAAATATCAATTTAGCTCGTTATTTTTTTTTTATATATATTTTAGGGTTTTTTGTAATTTATTAGGGATGATATGTAAATTTTTAATTAATTAGTAAATAAATATAATTATGTAAATGAATGGTTATAAATTTATAATGGTTTTAATTTAAAGTTTAAAGAAATATTTTAATTTTAGCTACGGAATGTGGAAGTTTAATTAAAAACTTAAACAATTAAATAAATATAAATGAATGGTTATAAATTTATAATGATTTTAATTTAAAGAGATAATTTAATTTTAGCCTAATGTTCGTAATGTGTAAATTTAATTTAAACTTAAACAAGTATTTAATTATAATTTACCTCATCGAAATTAACATGTTTACATTTTTTTTTTTTACTTTTTAAATAAATTACATTTTAACCCCTAAAATTATTTTTGCTTCATATATTATAGGGGGTTTATTGTTATTTTGTCAAGGGTATTTACAATTTACCCGAGCCTGAGCCCAGGCCTAAGATCGGTCCTAAGTCTGGGCCCTGAAGAGGGATCGGCCTAGACCCAGTCACCCCTCCCCAAGGCTGGGCCTAATCCTGGGAACGAGCCTTACGATCGAACCCTTTGAGCTCAGTCCCATTTGCTCAGTTCTATTTCAAATCACTAATCTTGGTATTTACAGAATTGGTGATAAAATATTTATAAAATATATTCTTTTCTTATAATTGTTTGACGAATATGATAGGATCCAAAAGTTGAGCTCTGTTTGGAGAAAAACTTAGAGTCCCTATCCCATCCATGATATGGCCCGGTCGGTTCGATAAAGATTCTATTTGCCACCCAATAATAAACTGTTTATTGACAATAAATATAAGATTAATTTGTTAAGGAAGAAGAGTCAAATGAAATGTGCGGTGAATTGAGAAGCTCAAAACAAAAAAACCATGGCATTTATTGATACCCTTTCGACAAAATTGTCAGCCCAATTTCATTGGTATTGGTTGAAATAAAAAAGGTAGATATATTTAAGAGATAAGGTCCCATTAGCTAAAACTTTTTGTCAAAGAGTTATTATCGAGTTATTAGATTGATAGATCCTCTACCAATAGCAATATTCCCACCATGGTGTCTAATTTCAACTACTTATTCAACCGCTAGTATTTAATTTAGGTTCAACCAATGTTATATAATTATGTGTCATTAACTATTTACTTAATTATCTTAATTATTAATATGGTTGATTGTTTATATCATATAAGTTTATAATTGCATTCGTATCCCTAGAAATATGTTATTATAGAAATTATTTATGGCCATTAATTTCAAAGAATGTGAAATTTAGGAAAAGGGTACAAGGTTATTATTGGACTTCACACAAGAACAGCCCTTAAGATTTTGTTGCATAATTAGGTGCAATAAAAAGTTTAGGAGAAAAGAGAACTTAGCTCTCAAAGTTAACTTTCATTTTATTTATTTATTTTTTATAATATAGATAACCATAATGATAATTTTTCCACTTACAAATGTAATTAAATAAATTTTATTCCTTAATATACACTTTTCGAACATGAATTTCGGCCTAATTTAAATGTTACCATAGTCCACCAATTGGGTTAAAATGGAATAAAATGTGACATTAATGCCTCTAAGAAACGTAAGAGATTATAATATAATTAATAGATTCATCAATTCAAAATGATATCATGATTTTGAGGTTTATTGAACAAAGATGTCGATCAGGTGAAGTGGTGGAAGAAGAACTTTACCCTTTTCATAATTCTACTTCTCATTCTCAAAGAATGCCTTTTTGCTTTTAGCTTCTTACCTTTCCCTTGTTCCTTGTCCAATCATTCACAAAATAAATAAAACTAAAAAGTATAATATAAAACAAGCCTCCCAAATCATGAAGCGAAGGCACCCATCTTTTGTCTTTCTGGTTTTTTTTTTTTTTTTTTGTTTTTCTGATCCAAATTTGTACATCTTTTCTTCGTCCCCATATTTTAAGGGGATAATCTTGATGAAGCGTTAATAATGTAATAAAAAATATGGAATTTAAAAGAGAAAATTCAGTTGCATATGTTATGCTTGTTTACAAGGTTGAATTTGGTATTAATTGATTTATAAGAAAGGAATTATTAAAGATTCTCTCAACTGGGTAGTTTTCAGACCTCTTCAAATAAATTCCTTCTTCTTGCCTATAGATTCGGCGTTATTTTAGCTTCCTTGATGCTGCAATAACCTGCATTCTTCATGGAACTCGTTTTTGGCAAATGGGTATTTGCATTTTCATTCTCTTGTTGGCTCATCTTCTCTGTAGCACTCTCAGGTAACTTCAACTTTGTTTTATTGTTTCTCTTATTTTCTTGATTTCTTGCTTATATTTTGTTGTTTCTAAAAACTGATTCTTTAACTGTACCTGTTGATTAAAGTGGAGGGACTACATGGAGATGCTAAAGTTAGAGGCGTGAATTTAGGAGGGTGGTTGGTTATAGAAGGTTGGATAAAGCCTTCTCTTTTTGATGGCATTCCCAACGGGGATATGCTTGTAAGTAAGCTTCTTATTTGCAAGATGTTGAGATTTTGAATTATGGTTTTTTTTTTCGTCATATTGATTTTTTGAGCAAGCAATTTCATTATACCAAAATGCAGGATGGGACACAGGTCCAATTCAAGTCCATAACATTGCAGAAGTATGTTTCTGCAGAGAACGGGGGTGGTATGGGTGTTTCAGTGGACAGAGATGTTGCCTTTTCATGGGAAACATTCACTGTAAGATACCCAACTAATTTGTTTGTCCTTAAACTTTATTACTTGCAGTCATCATATCTTTCTTGCCATTCGACTTGTTCATTTCTTCCAGCATGTTAAATTCATTGTTACACCATACTGATGCTATAATATTTGGTTCTATACTGCTGGCTTTCCACATGTAAAGTGTGTTAAATTTTTTGTATAAGACTATGCAGCTAGTTTATTCAGTATAAGACTCTTTTATTGTTGTTTTTTTTTTTTTTTTTTGTCATTTTTGTTGTATTCTGGTTAGTTCAGACTCCTTAAGTTGATGACTGTGTGGTGTCTTTCTGATGCTGTAATAGTACAAAGGAAAATAAATGCAATTAGTTTGTGCAAATTTTATTTTGTTCGTAGTTTATTGATATTCTGAGTATGCATTCTGATCTGGATATTGATTTGACGTGATATATTTCCTTAGCTGCATCAATATGAGATTCCAACTTCATACAGTCTTCAATGGTGTGAAGTGAGTCTCGCTGAATTGAGCAATTACAATGTATATATTTGATTTTGGATTAATTTAACAGTTAGACAAGCCTGCATGAAACAGTGTCTACTGGCAAAACCATATTTAAAATGAAGCTAACATCATTGACTGTGTGAAAAGAACTTCTATTTGATAAAGGCTTTTGGACTGTCCAAGTCCTTTTTAGCAGGATTTGAATTTAATTCATGTTTAATTATAGAAACTGGCATCTGATATTTGTAGTTGTTAAAATAACAGTCTACTCTTAATTCTACATTTAGTTATTACTGTGTTTTCTCTTTAAAGCTGAAGTTAGTTGAGAGGTGTGCAATTGGGTATTGATCAAATCATGTGTTTTCTCCAACATCATGGACGTGCATATCTTACTGCACTTTATCGTTTATATTTCATAGTACAGAAATATTTAGTGAACATGCTACATTCTCACTAGAAAACATGAATTATTGTTGTCTCTCTTTCAATTTTTTTTCCATTTTTACTTGGCATGCAACCCCACCCCATCCTTTCACATTCATGAACACAAATTAAATTGATCCCCTCCAGGATTGATAAGACGGAGATTTAATGCGTAGACCTTTCACTTTACTATTAGAGATCTAATCAATTAAGAGATCACATAATTGGTAAGGTTTTTGGTGATAGTCCACTTCTTAAGACTTAAATCAGTGTAACTCACCTTATCCCAGTAATTTATATTGTACAGTAATTAAGTTTTCCCATATGTATTGTTTGCTTGCTACATGACACTCCTGAAAATAAACTCTTGTAGTTATAATACTTTCTCAATTGCTAATACTTAAATCAAGTTTGTCACAACTTACATTGTGTGATGATATATTGTTAGCAATTTTAAGTTTTAGAATGGTACTTGTATTTAGAGATTGGTATATCATTATTTTTTTGCTTGGCATCAGTGTTATAATGTAGTTTCTTCTCCTACAGTTATGGAGAGTTACAGAATCAGAATTTCAGTTCCGCACTTCTCAAGGACAGTTTCTATCATGTGATGGTGAAGGTTGCTCTCTGTCTGCAACCGCAAAATCACCTTCAACACCAGAAACATTTGTAATTCAAAGAAATAACAATGGTAGAGTCCACATCAAACTTAAGAGTGGGACTTATCTGCAGGTATCATTTCTAACGATTTTCTTCGTGTGTGTCTAGGAAGAGATCAAAAGTACCCACTTTGCAGTTTGCACTGTTGATAGAAAGTAGAAACATAGACTCATAAAATATATGATACTATCCAATTTTTCAGAATCTCTGGCTGGATTACAATTTTGCTTATTTGCATTAAAAGATTTTGGTTTACTACTAAACATAGAGAAGCCAATCAGGGTCTAGATTCTACAAAAAGAAATTATAAACCTCTAGAAGTGAGTTTCAAAGCTAATGCTTTTATTCGTGTATTCATCAAAAAAATTATTTGGGTTTATTTAATTTGCTTCACATAGAAATTTGGGCATAATTTGGGAATTTTAAAGGCTTGGAGAATATTCCATGAAACAATTCTCCAAAAACATTCAACACGCCAATCAGTTAGTGAATTTATATGAATTGATTGGTTCTTACTGCACTTGCACCCATCAAATACAAGGATAAGCACTTTTTCACCCAATATGTCTTCAGTAGACCTAGTAAGGATCAACTGAGATGACCTTTGAGATTATCTCAGCATTGTATTTTGCCATTTTGTTGAAGTTGAGGTTCTCAATAAGGAAAAATCATAGAACGTACTTCATTCTTAGGCTACCTTAGCAAACCAGCTCACAGCAGACTATCCAGGGGTGCCAGGATGGGATGCTAATGCTGCCACATTTGAAATGAAAATTGTAGCAAATAACTTGCATGGAGATCACCAGCTTGCAAATGGATATGGACACGATCGGGCCAAAGAGGTTCTAAAGGTAACCCTACTCCGTAAACACCTTTATTTTTACATCTTGAACTCTTTAAACATAATAGGTGATGGGTCCTTGTTAAGCATATATATAAGATTCATGCCAGCATTAAGCAAGATTTTTTTCTGTGGGAACATAATTGGCAATTGAATCACTTTATCATGGTATTTTGTCTATCTCATTTCAGTTTCTGCAAATTGTCAGAATATGGTCTTTCAGTTTCAATACTCCTTTTAATATTGCCTTTTTCAGTTGATGGATAGAAATTTTCCATCTTCATGAACCATGTAGCTAGATAAGACAACCTCTTGGTTAATTTTTTATTAATTGAAGGCTTGACATTTGTTCATACATCAGAATGACAGACCTTCTATACAGCTTAGCAGTTAAAAGTTTTTATTATGTTATTCCCTTGGGTAATCAAGCGTTCAAGTATTCAAATTTCTCTTGGAGCCATCTATTTGGATTTTATACCACACAAGTTTCCCAACTGTCAAGGTTGCAGTGTCTTGAAGTACCCCCTATTTAGACTCCAGTGAACACAGGACAAGTTGAGGGATTTCTGTGGAAAAAAAAAATTGCAATACTTTAATATCTTTTTGTTTATTTTGTTTAACTGCAGAGACATAGAAACAGTTATATTACTATAGAAGATTTCTACTTCCTGTATAGACATGGAATAAATACTGTAAGGATTCCTGTTGGCTGGTGGATTGCTTATGATCCTGATCCTCCAGCTCCATTTATTGGGGGAACTTTGGAAGCTCTGGATAATGCATTCTCCTGGGCACAGTAGGTCTTGTTTTCATATCATTCTGTTTATATTGACAGTCTCAAGCTACATCTTTATTTAACATGTACCTATAAATTTTGTGCTGCAGAGCATATAACATAATGTGCATAATTGACCTCCATGCTGCTCCTGGCTCCCAAAACGGGATGGAACATAGTGCTAGTAGAGACGGTTGGACAGACTGGCCTACTTCAGATCATGTCTCACAAACATTGCATGTCATAGATTTCTTGGCTTCAAGGTATGCTTTGGTTGTACTGTAAGGTTTTTGAACAGGTTCACACTTGTTGCAACGCACCTGCTTGAATGTTTCTCTGTTTTTCAACTACTATAAATATTTGATGGGTGGTCACTAGGATGGAAAACATCTAATAGTGTTGAAAGTCTTGATATGATGGTCACTATAGATCAGTACGTCAGCTGTTGGCATTAAGAGGAGTTGAGTGCTAAATATTTATCAGACCTTTACCTTCACATACATGAATATATCATCCCCTTGAGTTACAAAAGCTAAAAATAAATGGACATTGGCCTGAACTTTATATACAAGTCTTTAACTGAGCTTGTTCTTTTGCATATGGAATTTATAAAGTCATTCAATATAATTATCCAAAGAAATATAAATATCTTTAGATTACTTGGGGCATTTTACCATGCTTGTCTTTGGGACACTCACCCATGTAGACCCCACAACAAGCAACCCCCAACACTCAGTCATTCATACAATTATCCAAAGCAATATAACGCCCAACACAAACATCCCCACTTATGTCTTTAATGGTGATGTTGGCCTACCCAATGGGTAGTCTCCTTCCAACTCCTAGTAGTTTATTTACCCATTTTGTGTATAAAAATTGGTGTTAAAGATGAAGATTCATCTTTGGTTTTGCTGCTGTTGGAGTTTAATATTCATTTTACTAGCATTTGACATGCACTGTTCATCTTTTTTCTCATAATAGCTATCGTGGATATAGCACTTTCACCAAATCAACTGTTAAAGGCGATAATCCCAAATATAAAATATAAAGTTCTATGGGTTGACATATTTTCATGAAACTGCTCATCAATGCCATGAATTATGTATAGCCTGCTACACTGCACACAATTTTAACATGTAAAACAATGAACAAACATACTGAAACCATGATGATAAGTCTCTCATTTCTTTTCCTTTCTGATTATAGTTAATGTCTTCTAAATGGATTCTTCTATGTTATTTCTTACCTCTGAATCTGATTTAAAAAACTTTCACTTCTTTCACTTATAGGTATGCAAAACATCCTGCCTTGCTGGGAATTGAGCTTTTGAATGAACCATCAGCGGCAACAGTTCCATTGGATATTTTAGTTTCCTATTACAAACAAGGTTATCAAATTGTTCGAAAACACTCATCTACATCTTATGTGATAATGTGCCAAAGAATTGGCAATGCAGACCCATTGGAACTTTATCAGGCAAATATAGGCTCTCACAATATAGTTGTGGATCTTCATTACTACAATCTGTTTGACCTTTTCTTTGTTAATATGAGTGCCATGGATAATATCCAATTCATCTACAAAAGCAGGGAAGCTCAACTACAAGCCTTAAATAGCGCAAATGGTCCCCTTGTATTTATTGGTAAATCATGTTTTTCAAATTTTTACCTCATTCAATTTCATACCTAATTAGAAATCAAAATTATATGTGTGGGTTTGGATCGACAACCATTTCCTTATACAAGTAATAATAATAAATTTATATTAGATTCATGCACTTTCAACTGACGGAGATTATATTTAGCACTTACACTTCTATTGAGAATTAACTCTGATACGTGATTGGTTTCCAGGGGAATGGGTGAATGAGTGGAATGTGACAAACGGCTCTCAGAAGGATTATCAAGACTTCGGGAGGGCTCAGTTAGAGGTTTACAATGCTGCTTCCTTTGGATGGTCATACTGGACTCTCAAAAATGATAGACAACACTGGGATTTTGAATGGAACATTAGGAACCATTATCTCCAATTGGGTAATGTTTGAAACTCATATTTAATCTACTACTTAGATTTTCTGAAATTCTGATAGTATATTACAGTTACATCAGTCCTATAGTCAATAAATTCTTCTTCTAAATAGCATGTGAACTACATTCATGCAGGTAATTCACCACAAACCCAAATTTTCAACACTTTAGTGTTGCTTGGATTAGTGTGTACCTGGTTATATCTGCATCATATGTTGTGACCAACTACAAACGTTGTGGATGACCAAGAAACGTCGAGGGAGACATAAATGCGGCTTTTCTTAATTTTTTTTTTTTTCAAATTTCTTTGCATCTCAACCACTACATTCATGTGTTTTTACAAATCTGCAATTGCAGTAAAATTGTTAGACCAAAAACTATCCCCAGAACATGTGAATGATCCTGTAAAAACTTGGGGGCTACTCTCAGAAATATACAAATGAAAAATTCTTTCTATGAGCTTCTTGTGCATTCTTCTTGCATGATTTTATTCTGTTATCTAAAGCCATTTTTTGTAAACCAAAATGTAAATTCTCTTGACCACCTGGCCAACTGTAAAATATCCTAAAAAAAGCAAAACCAAAAAACCAAAATATGAAAATGGCAGGTCAGTAAATCCCATGATGTCTCCGATTGCTGTGAATGGAATTGCGATTCCGATTGCAGATATTATGAGTGTAGAACAAAGTACAGGCCATGAGGCATTCTCCTGAATGAAGGGGATTTTCTCAGTCCGGATCATGTGGATAATCAATGTCTGCATGAGTAATCCTTCCACAAACCACGCAGAACGGAAGAATACGACATCCAGTTCTGCAGAATCTTTGTAATAGAACCAGAGAAAAAGAAGCGCAGTTACATCACAGAGAGTACATACAGGACCATTCCATAATATGAACATGGGCAAGCCTTTCTCAGACCATATTTGCGGAGTTTTCACATAATCTTCCTCCATTTTGTCCCATGGAATTGCAATCTGACCAACACTATATAAGAAATTCTGTGTCAGGAGCTGTCTTGGAGTTAGCGGTTCAATTTGCAGGAAAATGGTTGCAATCAAGAGTGAAAGAACACCTCCCACATTAGCAATAACTGACATTTTGATGTACTTCATGGTGTTACCAAAGGTTAGACGGCCCTGCTCGACTCCAGCAACGAGGACATTGAGATCTTTCTCAAGTAAAATAATGTCAGCGAAGTCTTTTGCAACTGATGCCCCTGAATCAACTGATATACCAACATGTGCAGCATCCAATGCAAGTGAATCATTTATACCATCTCCTAGGAACCCAACTACATGCTGACCGATTGTCTGCAAGGACTGTACTACTCGGAGTTTCTGAGTTGGGGTTAGCCTAGCTAGTACTGTTGCTCTTTTAACAGTCTCATGGAAAGATTCTTGGCTGAGTAGCTCAAGTTCTGGTCCTGTAGTTACATGCGTGGTTCTGATGCCAACCTCCTGGCAAATTTTTATTGCCAGGGAGGGTGAGTCACCTGTTAACACTTTTGCTTTCACTCCCTTCTCAGCTAGCCGCCACAGAGCTTGCTTTGCTGTGTCCTTAGGAGGGTCAAAGAATGTTATAAGGCCTAGAAACACCATGTCCGACTCAACAGTATCCTCACCACTGCTGTTTCGATCACTTTTTTGCTGCAAGAGGATATAAAACAGTAATGTAAGGGAAGCAATGCAACATAATTGAGTAATACTGCATCAATTTGCTGCTGAAACCAGATCCTCACTCTTCTAAAGTTCAGTGTCTTTGTACCAGGAGCTCCAACATACTGAGTTGGAAACTCCCTGGAAGCAGAGGTATAGCTGATAAGACTGACACACAGACTGTGAATTAGCATGTTAATGCTTGGTGAGTGCCAACATTTTACAGGTACAAAATCATGCATATCTTTGTACAGAGATGAACAACAGAGAAAGTGAAGAACATAGTTGGGAATGAGAGGATTCTTTTAATTTATTTTCTAATTTTTCTATTGATCTATTTTCATTTAACTTAATGCCAATTTTGATATTTAAACCACTGATTTATGTATGCCTGAAGCACTTAGTTATCTATTTCAGATCATGAACTATAGTGAGGATTTTAGTAAGAGGTTATAAAGAATCTGGGATCTGATCCACCAAATGCCAGTTATGTTAGTCTGTAAGTAATAATTCAGATGGATCTTGAATGAGTTGGTAAGAAACAGTATAATTTGGCACTTGCATGGGAAGTTTAAATGAAAATTAATAACAGACATTTAATAAGATAATTTAGGAGTCAAGGGTAAGATGCTGATTTGCACAAAGCATGTAGTGTGTTTTACATATTTGCTTTCATTCTTTTGTAGCCCTAGTCAATCAAATTATGCTCAAGAGTTAAGTCATGTACTTGGAGCTCTTCATGTCTGAAACAAAGCCATAACTGCCACGTAAACTGGAAGACTTAATATATAAAACTAACCGAACTTGTAAACATGCAAATATAATATGACAAGAGGTGAATAAATGGTGGAGAAGGGAAAAAGATTATTCAAGAAATCCAGACTTACAGTTTGTAGCGTCTTCATTGCAACTCCTATAACCCGTAATCCCTCATTGTTTGCTTCTTCCCCAATATTCAATATCCTCTGTTGATCTTCTGGAGAGAGTATACTAATTGAACCATCATCAATATCCTCAACAAAAGAACAAACTTTGATTACTTCTTCTAATGCTCCTTTAGTTATCATGAATCTACCATGGAATTGGCTACTTCTGTCTTCTATATTTGACTCTGTTTCTGCGATGACTGATACTTTTTTTCGTATAAAATCAAAAGGAACCTCATCTATCTTCTTCCACTGGGATGCTTGGAACCTGTATCCATTTGTATACACATATGCCAATATTGCATCGTCCAGAGGATATTTCTGATCAGTCTTGAAGTAAGCATTCAAAAATGCAAAACGTAAAACCTTTTCTTTTGGTAATCCCCAGCCATCAAGATGATTTACCATGATTGCACGGTCCATGGTTAATGTACCAGTTTTGTCTATGCAAAGGATATCCCTGTTGCCAAAGTAATAAAATAAGAATTACATCCTAACTTGCTTGATTTGACAATGAAAAACTTGATGAATCAATACGTATTGACAGTGGATGAAATGAGGTGATATGAAACATCCAGATTCACATCTTGACAGAAGTGAAGCACCACAAGCTTTATGAACTTATTTAAAAAGTTGAATGATTCTGTCATCATTTCTGCAGTTTTAAACATGATACAGTATGCTGAAAGTCAAGTGTCCCATGTTTTGTTTCAACTATTTATTGTTGGCATTTGTGCATCTATTTTTGCAATAGCTGTACAATCTAAATCTTGACATTATATTTAGCCAAAGCAAAAAGTAGTTTCCTATTCAGCTTAGCTTAAAAACTCAATCTACTTCTTTCAAAAATTATTTACTGCAGATCTTCAAACACTTAATGGATATAATTATCTGCCTAAGATATTTCCATACACCCCAGTTATCATGGTAACTTCCCATTGAAACCTTACAAACGCTGTACAAGAGAAATGCAACAAGAATCACACCACATAAAATTTCCAGTCTCAAAAACAAAGGACACTAGTCTCTCTCTGTCCTGATGCTGACCAAGGGAACACTTTTATACATATATTGACTACTTT
The DNA here is from genome assembly GCA_009867345.2 of Toxicodendron radicans. Lineage (NCBI taxonomy): Eukaryota > Viridiplantae > Streptophyta > Magnoliopsida > Sapindales > Anacardiaceae > Toxicodendron > Toxicodendron radicans. The sequence goes on from WYDK02118157.1 coordinate 6,448,345, forward strand.
GCTAGAACATTCAAGTCATGGGATAGATATTTTTGTTTACATAGTGATGGCATTAATTTTCTACACAATATTGCAAAGCGAAGTGAACTTACATGGATCCCATGTCTCGTATGGCTTTTAAACTTTTAACAACGCATCTGTCTCTGGCCATAGCAAGTGCTCCTTTTGCAAGACTTGTATTAACAATGAGGGGAAACATCTGAGGAGTGAGGGCACACGCAACAGAGATTCCAAAAATAATACTCTCACTTAGATTATGAGATGTAAAATAATCAATCAATATTATGATTGTAGCTACCACTATCATAAAACAAATGAGCATATAAGATATCCGGCGGACACCCTTCTCAAAGCCATCCAGTGGTTTCTGCTTCCCTATATTTGAAAACATGGTGCTCATATAAGTCTTGGATCCAGTGGAAACGACTAGGCCAGTTCCATTTCCTGATACAACATTTGTTCCCTGAAATATCATATCAAAACTCATATATGTCACATTATTTTACTTGGGAGAAGACAAATTATTAGGGATATTATCGAAAGACTACCAAAAACTACCACAGAAACACAAGGAGATTAAAATGAGCTATAAATGCAAGGAAAAGCCTTTTTATAAATGACATTTGGATTCTGATTCGCTTCTCCAAATTTTCAAACTTGTAGCCTGAACACATTCCTTAACGAAACAATTTGGTAATTAATTGGTCTGCTTGCTAAAAGTATCAAATTTGTATTCATATTAGAGAACACCTTTCTACTTTCCATTATATCGTGTCATCCAGAAAATGGTAATATTATCTGATTATAAGCAAAAAAGATGAATAGATCGAAGTCTCTAATAAAGAGCAAGGTACAGTTAGAAATAAATTAAGCCAAAGAGGGAGTATAGCAATAGGTACTTTGGTGGGGGAATTAGTTAATCTAAAACCTAATGACTTCCCGTATTTAGTTTGAAAAAGAGCTGTAGTGAAAAAGAATGTTCTTATATTCAGGTCTGACTTCTCCCACAAAGCATAATTTTTGACAAATTGGTTGTTTAGTCACACTTAAGCACTATATATGGATCTTTTAAGAATTGTTCAATAGAGGGAATACTTTGAGGTTTCTACAGATACTTTTTTTTTTTTTTTTTTTAATAGCAAATAGCTAGTTTAGGGGACCACAGTTTGAATCACAAATCATAATGTCAAGATTGGGAAATATTAACTAATACATTTATAGGAATTAGCTGCTTCCAGTAATGACTATTTTTTTCTTTTCATCTTGTTTTTAGACTCTGACCTAATCTCTAGTTTTTTTCTGCCAAGCCCTGAATGGAATAGGATGTATTTATCATGGATGCCTAATTCAATATCATGTATGACTCTATATTGTACATAATTTTTTGGCTAACTAGGTTAACGGAAAAGGCTATAAAACTCCACTACACGCATAACAACAATAGGAATGATTATACCTACCATAAAGCAAATATTCCTCAAATCTAACAAGGGAGTGCTCTGGTCCTCCCTGATGTCAGCTGTCTTGTCAGTTATTGCAGATTCTCCTGTTAATGAGGACTGGCTGTTCAAGAAGCAGGATGTGATAATGTGTTCTATAAATGGCTGTGTAGAAAAGGAAAAAATGACATGAAAGAACTCACAAATCCAAATTTAAGTAAAGAAAATAAACTTGGTTTTGAGATACTGTACCTCACGACCAGGTTTTTGGTGGACAATAATCTCACATCACCAGGAAAAAGGTCCCCAGGTTCAAATATGACAATGTCACCTGGAACAACATCTCTTTGATCAACTTGAACTATTAATTCTGTCTTAACAACTCGACCTGCACATCTTTGAACCTTAACCGGGCATCTTACAAATTCTGAAAGTTTCATGGCTGCTTTCGAACTGCTATATTCCTAAAATGTCCATGAAATATATCACTGAGGACCACGTTGGAGACATGGAAATGCAAGGCATTGGTTTTACTGAACAAATCAAGGAAGAAATACCTGGTAGAAGCGGAGGCAAACACTAATAAGAACCAGGATGAGCATGATGCACCCATTTGGACTGTCACTGGTAAAGTATGAGAGTGCTGACAAGACAATCAGTATGATGTTGAAAGGATGAAAAAATGCATTCCAAAGAAAATGCCACCAGCTAGGAAATGTATATTGAAGAGGATCATTTGGGCCATTTTCTTTTAATCTCCTCTCAGCTTCAGTGAAGCTCAAGCCTGTACACATCAAAAGTAAAGACCAGGGTATCAAATAGAGGACAGGTTAACTGGATTGCCAAGACTGAAGAATTCCTCCTTCCAGATTTTAAGCTAATTGTTCCTTTCACATCACGTACTTGCTGGATGAGAAAGAAAATAGAGGAGGCTAATCCTAAGCTAGAAAAAAACCAGGCTCATGCCAAGATAGGTAGAGATAGTTTTAGAAAGCTATTGATCACCTTGTTTTGGGCATTCAAAACCTAACTTGATCACTTAAATGGAAAGCTCAACTCAACATAGCAAAACTCAGGGCTGCAACAGCTATTAAGAAAAGAAAAGAAAAAAAAAACTAGTAATCTATTTCTGTTTTCAGTCAAATCTTTGCTATGCAGGATGAAATTGAAATAAAGAACAAAATACTAATCGTTTTATGAAGTTTCAATGGCATACAGATTAGTACATAAACACTCAGCTGAGAACATTTACCAATGTAAGCACCAATTTTTGAAGGACTAAGGTGAAGAATCAAATACTTTCGATAAAGAAATTACTTAGATATACAAGTCCTATGTTTTTCGTTGATGAACGATTGTAAAGTTCAGGTGTTAGGAAGGCCATAACAAGCATCTTAAATTGTCAATTGAATTTAATTGGAAGGGAGCGAGAAAAATATGAAAGGGTCAAGTCAAAAACAGAGAATTAGTCAGAGTAATAGGAATTCTACAATTTGCCATTACTACTATAAAATTAAGTTATGCAAAAGGTCCCATGTTAAAAAATGTAAGTTGGTCCAATCTTACTTTTGATTCATACGACTTGAATTGAGCTTATGGCTATTAAACCTATGTATATCATTCAAACAGACATTTCATCAAGCTTACCAAGTACTTCAAAAAAACTAACTTATTGAAAAACAAAATAACTATGAATGTGCTTACCCCTTTCAGTTGATCGAACATACTCAAAAACGATATCTCTGTCCGCCTGCGCCAATGTGTATAACCAAGAGTAAACCTTCTCTTCCTCTTCTGTTCTCGACCCTCCATCAATTTTCGCTACACATCTCAAAACAATACAGAACCCACCTCAAACACAACAAAATATAAAAAACATGAGAAATAACAAATACAACAACGAATAAGAAAATTATACCTCCTGACATAAAACACCGCAAGAAATGAAAAACTGGGTTATTTGAAACATCTTCGTCGTTATTGGAATTGGAATCTTTGATGAGGTTTTGGCGGATTGTATTTGAGGATGGTAAGAGGCCATTGTTATTGCGAGTGTTATTTGTTGAAGAGAAAATGGAGAAGAAATTGGATGTGCCCATAAGAGCAAAGTAAATGTAGTGGGGGTTGTGATTGGGAAGAAGAAGAAAGGGTAGATGGAAAGGAGATATATGGAAGAAAGTGGAGAAAAGAGAGCATAATTCATGTGTAATGGGGGAGTTGAAGATTTGAAAAGAAGGTGAAGAAAAGAAAGGGATTAATTAATTGATTAAGGTGTAATGTGAATTTTGAGTTCAACTACCAAACTTCAAATGACCGTTAGGTCGTGATGCGAGCGAAAAAAACCGTTAGTCGCACTAGCCGGCTTTTCTAGGTTGCCTTCCTTCAAACCTTTTTATTTTTGTTTTTATTTTTGGTTTTATTTAATTAATTTTCTACCAAACTAGACTATACTATGGATTTTCATACTTAAATTTCTTTACATTTAAACTTGTTTAATCACTACTTTTTTATTATTATATTTTTCATCTCTAATCACTAAGTCGATCTTTTTTTATTTTGTTATACTATTATTTGTGAACAAAATTTGTATGAATATTATTAATCAAAATTAAATAGAAAAATCCTGTTGTTTTTAATTAAATCTTTATGAAATCATTTTATTTTTAAAGATAAATATGACTAATCTCCTTCAAATTATCTAAATATAAAAAAATTTTTATGGTGTGAAGATTATAGAAATTTGCAACAAATTTTCAAAAAGATAATATAAATAAATTTTAAAGTTAATTTCTTATATATTTTAACAATTATACACACACACACACACACATATATATATATAACATCTTTGTTCCTTTATATATGAATAACCTCCATGTAGTTATAAAATATTCTGATCCCAATTTGGGCTAATTATAAATAATAATAAGCTCTACATTGTAATAAGTTATAATTTTTCTAGGTTCAGTGATCCCGTCTTAAATAATTTTTCTCTACATAGTAATAATTATCTGTATATTGCAAAAAATATATACAATGTTACATTAAAGGTTTAATATGAAATAAAATATTTCAATAATATTATTCGTACAAATAAATTTACAAAATATTTATCTAAAATTGTTTGGGACAATGATTTATGCTTTACAGTTATTACCACATCTTTTAACTTGTAGGTACATAATAACTTGCCAACATGAACACATTCTTGTTAAAATTAAAATATTTTTAGGTTCTCAAACATGTTTTGAACTTTTTGGCACAAAACTATGTCTATCTCTTTTATCAATGTTTATACATTGAATTTGACATGCTCCATTAATTAATTATTAATGCAGTTCATATTTTATCTTTATACCACTTGCATTAAGGATAACTAAATTAAAATAATAATTTTTGTAACTATACATCTATTAGGTTATAACATTCTCATAATAATAAAATTATTATGGTCTCATC
>WYDK02118157.1:6488259-6511607 GCA_009867345.2 Toxicodendron radicans
AGAACAGAAAAATAAAGAAAGAACAGAAAGAATAAAGAAAGAATGCATGTCATGTTTGCATATTTGCATATTACATTATTGTGTTTGTATGAGAAAAAAGAATAGAAAGAAAGTGTAGTAAGAAAGAACAGAACGAAAGAGTTAGAATGAGAAGAATAGAAAACTTAAAATTGAGAAAGAAAAGAACAGAGAAAGAAAGTAGCTAAGAATAGACAGATAGAAACAGAACAGCTTGGTTAGAAAGAAATAGAAATAGAATAGAAAGAAAAAGATGATTTTTTTTATAATGTAGAGATATATGGTTTAACGGGGTTTGGTGGTTTATTTTACTTACCGAGCAACTAGTGCTCACCTCGTTAATTTAAATCTTGCAGGTACTAAATGAGCCTGACTAGCTCGGAGGGTCGGCGAGCGAGGGACGTTGCGGCCACTGTTTTTGCACGCCCAGTTTTTGTTCATGTACATATACTTTGCTTTTTGATTTTGTTTTGAATATGTTTATATACATATTTACAATTTGTATAAAAAAAACCGCGCTGTACTGTTTTCACTGTATAATATATATATATAAAGATGATGTAATTTCAGATATTTTACATCTAGTAGTCAGAAAGTTAGAATGCATTACAGGTTACTGTTCCTTTTCTTCAGTGTGCACAGAAAAAGAGGTTTCCCTTTTCAAGATAGGTCAGAAGATTTGCCTAACAAAACGAGCGTTGTCTAATATGTTGAGCTGGAGCGTTTTGCGTCAGTATCGCCACTACAAAGCTCTCAACTGTCTGTTGTATCATGCTCCAGCATTCCCCAGCAACAAGTCTTCAAATCATGTTCTTTATAGATCCGAGGTTAAGGTCTTTTAATCCTGAAATGAAACAATTCAAATAATAAAAACTAAGCATAAAACTTACTAAATTAGAGCAGATCAACAACATTTCTTAATTTAAACCAAAATCTCACTCTAAATGGCTAAAACATGAAATATTAACTTAACTAAACTAAAATGAATAAAATGACAATAAAACCTAAGGCCAAGGTCCTAATTAAAGCCTAAGATGACTCTATTTTCAGGAGTTATCAGCAAGCAAGGAACATAGGAGACAATAACAATAATAATCAAGTTATTCATCCAACTTTGGAGAATGTCACAAGGGTTGAAGCCCCATGTTCTTTAATGGATTATGCTATGCCATCATTGGGTGGCACTGCTTCCAGTATTAGGAGGCCAGCCATTGCAGCAAATAACTTTAAGATTAAATCTATGATTATTCAGATGATTCAGTCAACCTGCCAGTTCAGCGGTTTAGCCAACGATGATCCAAATGCTTACATTGGAAATTTCCTAGAGATATGTGATACATTCAAGCAGAATGGTGTCACAGACGATGCAATTAGATTATGACTATTCCTTTTTTTATTGAGAGATAAAGCCAAGATTTGGCTAAATTCATTAGCTACAGAATTTATTACAACTTGGGATGCTTTGGCTCAACGCTTTCTAGCTAAGTATTTTTCTCCCTCTAAAATTGCAAAGATGCGTAATGATATCACTAATTTTATGCAAGTAGATAAAGAGTCGTTATATGAAGCATGGGAGAGATATATAGAGTTGTTGAGGAAATGTCTGCATCATGGATTACTAGTTTGGTTACAGGTACAAAGTTTTTATAATGGTTTAATTCCTGCAAATTGTTCTATGATTGATGCAGCTTCATAAGGCACTTTAATGAAGAAGACACCAGAAGCCGCGTATGAATTATTGGATGGGATGGCTTCAAATAGTTATCAGTGGCAATCTGACAGAGTGCCATAAAGGAAAGCTATAAGATTATATGGAGTGGATGCAATCACAACAATTTCTGCTCAATTGGAGGCATTGAAAAAAAAGATTGAAAATATGAGTGCCCAGTTATGCAAGTGAAGAGCATAAGTTGTGATCTATGTGGAGGAGATCATTTTAGCATTGAATGTCAGGTAGGTAATCTATTTGCTAATTTTGCTGAAAGTGCTAAATATGTTTGTAATTTTCACAGACAACAACGGAATAATTCTTACTCTAGTACTTACAACCCTGGTTGGCGGAATCACCCGAATCTTTCTTGGAGCAATCAGAATGCAGTGAAACCGCCACCTTCGGGTTTTCCTCCTCAAGAAAAGAAGCCCAATTTAGAGGAACTAATGACGAAGTTTGTAAGCTTCACTAAAACAAGATTTCGGAATCAAGAAGCTTCGATCAAAAGTTTGGAGACTCAGATGGGGCAGTTGGCGAATTTGATATCAGGGAGAGCTCAAGGAACATTGCCTAGTGACACAAAGAAGAATCCCAATAAGCATGTGAAGGCAATTACGCTAAGGAGTGGCAAAGAATTTGAGCATAAAGAGCAAGAGAAAAAAGGAAGCACCTAAAGCGGAACCAAACAACATTGCTGAAAAGTTGCTTGAACCAAAAAAGATAAAGATTCAGCCTCTTTTCCCTCTTGATTTGTAAAAGCATAAAGTTGATCAACAATTTGAAAAAATTTTAGATATCTTTAAGAAATTGCATATTAATATTCCGTTTGCAGATGCTCTTCCTCAGATGCCTAGCTATGCAAAGTTCTTAAAAGAGATCCTTTCCAACAAGAGAAAACTGGAAGAGCAAGAAACAGTAAAACTCACTGAAGAATGTTAAGCAATTTTTTAAAATAAATTGCCACCAAAATTAAAGGATCTAGGAAGTTTTACAATACCTTGCATTATTGGTTCACTTTCATTTTCTAAAGTTTTATGTGATTTAGGTGCTAGCATTAATTTAATGTCTCTTTACAGCTGACTGACAGATCAATTAAATGTCTAAGAGGTATTGTGGAGGACGTGCTTGTCAAGGTAGATAAGCTTATTTTTCTTGTAGATTTTCTTATGTTGGATAAGGAAGAAGATGTTGAGATACCTCTCATTCTAGGACGACCATTTTTAGCCACAGGTAAGGCATTGATTGATGTGCAAAAAGGTGAGTTAATTCTTAGGGTAGGAGATGAAAAAGTAACATTTGATGTTTTTAAAACTATGAAATAACCTTTAGAAGATAACACATGTTTAGAATCGATGCTTTTGATCCTTTGGTTTGTGAGTATTTTCAAGATAACATGTATAAAGATCCATTGGAAGCTTTTTTGGTAGATTCAAAAGAAGATGGAAGGGAGAATAAGCACTTAATTGAGATTGTAGCAAGTTTGGAGGCCAATCCACTGTATAAAAGGGTCATGTAGTAAAAATTTGAAACATTGCAAAGGCCAATATCGTCTCGACCAAAGCCCTCAATTGAAGACTTGTGTAAATTACCATGGCCATGGCTATCTCTATATGAACCGATTTTCCCCTTCTCAGCCTCCTGAAGATTGAAAGGTTCGGTTGCTTTGTCCTTTAATTTCAGGGAAGTTCTTGTTTCTTATTTTCATTTTTTTATTTTTCTCTTTGTTTTTCATGCATTGAAGACATTGCATTCTTTAATTTTGGGGTAGTGGGTGGTTTGGTTTGTGTTGCGTTGTTGATAGTTGTAAGTAGTTGTTTTGATTTGGTGTGTTTGTTCTAAGGGAGTGTTTAATTTGATGATTTTTATTATGTTTGTGCTCTGGATACTACCCTTAGAGAAACTTTGTGATATCCCTAATTTTTTTTTTTTTTTGAATGACTGATGAACTTTGCAATTATTTGGAGTAGTGGTAATGTCGAGTCGATGAAAGGATTTAGACATGCTCATATCTTTAGGAATGCGAAAAAGTATGTGATCCTCGATGGTTAGGTGATTTATGGTTTATTACTTGACTTCGTTGTGTATAGTTGAGACTTGTCTTCACTCCCTAAAAAAAAAAAAGAAAGAATAAAGAATAAAATTGTATATACAGTTTCAAAAATTAATTAATTATGATTATTTGTTTGTGTTTGAATAAACTACTATGTTGTTTCAAGCTACTTAGTAGCCAGGAGTATTCATGAGCCCCATGTTTACTTTTGCGTCAAAACTATGGCTTGAATTATGAGTATGCGAAGCACTTTAGGTGTTGTGACATTGTTGAGTAACTGGGGCAAGCATCACAAATATTGTGCATTCACGTAAAAAGGTGATGTGACAATCTAAAGATGCCTAGAAAAAAAATCAAGTTGGGGGTTAAGTATAAAGTCTTGGTGAGGCATGATGGAGTTGGGGAAAGATTAGAGTTGCACAGTTAATTGGGTTGTATGTTTGGATGCATGAATAATATTTAAAGCATGTTTTCTTTCTTTCCTTGATTTCGAAAATGCTGCAAATCCTTGATGATTGTTGAGTTTGTATTTATGTTATTCTTTCCTTACTCGGGGACGAGCAAAGGATTAAGTTTGGGGGAGTTGATAAGTGCATAATTTGAGTATTTTTTAGGTTTGTTTTTATAGTAGTTTAGTTAATTTCTCAGTCATTTTCTTAGTTTTTATGTTAGTTTTTGTTAAGATTGAGATGTGAATGGTCAACTATTGATTTGGATAGTTTTTGTGTTTTTCAGGCTTTGATTGAGTAGATTGGAGCATTGGAATGGATTTGGGACTCAAAGGTTAAAGCTTGAAGAAATTGAGATTAGCTGCCATTTTCTAAGGCCACAACCATGCCTTGGTAGTTCACCACGACCATGGTGATTGAATGAAGACAAGACTTAAGAAAACAGAAAGCACCACGACCTAGGCTGTGGTGATTTAATTTCGAACACTGCCAAGGCTGTGTCACGCACAGTTATTGTGTTTCCTTTTTCACTTAGGAATTTTTGGGGTATTTTAAGATAGTTGAGGTTAACTTTTGGGGGTCCACTTTTGCATATTTTGGAGAGATTATTTTGTAGCAAAGAAGACTCAGAATAAAGAACAAAATCTATCACAAAGGATTGTAGAGTTTGTCTTTACTTTTTCAATATGATTTATTTCTTCAACTCTGTTTTTATTTCTTTTATTATGAACTAATTTCTTAGGCTAAGGCTAAGGCTAGGGCTAGTTTATTTATGAATTTGTAATCAATCTTTTAATCTACGGTTATTGAATTATTTATCTAATGATGAGCTTATATTATGTGCTAAATGTTATTAGGAGCCTGATCAATTTCTGATATAATTGTTTTGTGTGATTGGGATCGAGAGGAGATATCGCATGAGTGCTCTAGTAATATAGGTCATAGATTAATTTGATATAGAGATATATGAATTGATACATGCAATAGTCATAGGTAGGATTAACTTGTGCTAAAAGCTAGAGGATTTCATAAATCTTAATACTCTTCTGTTTACTTAAATATACATAGAGATATCTAGGTTATTAGATATAAGTAAAATCAATATTACTTGAGAGAGAATATTTGTTAACTTAGGAAATTTCGTTGTCACATTAATTAAATAAATTATTTGACCATAGTAAATTGAGGGTTACAGAGAAGTTATAGATGGACCTGAAGTTTTAGCAGTTTTCTCTCATTGAATTCTTAAGTTTAGTTTTTCTTGCAATTGTTTATTTATAATATTTTAGCTTTTAATATTTTTAGTTTTAAAGATTATCATTCTAAGTTTTGATTATCTAGATAAAGTTAATAGTAATTAATATTTTAGTACTTGTTTGTGCAATCCCTTGGGTATGATAACTTGTATTTTCTTGCACTATATTACTTTAGACTAGTGCACTTGCTAGTAATTGGTTCACACCACATCACTTTTGCTTTTTTACTACCATACCATCGATATACCCTTCAATTATGACACCCAAAAATTCTTTAAATAACTTTGTGACCAACAGTTTGTAAGTTGCTCCAATATTCTTCAGCCCTAAATGGCATCAATTTGTGACAAAAGATGCGTCTTTTTGTTATAAATACTATTTTTTCCTCATCTTCCTTGTTCATTAGAATTTGATTGTATCTAGAATAAGATCCAAAAAGTAAGCCTTTCATATCTAGTTGTAGCATCCACCATCTAGTCTATCTTTTATAGTGGAAATAAGTCCTTCAGGTAGGCCTTATGGACATCTCTAAAATCAATACACACTCTCCATTTCCCATTTTCCTTTTGCACGACTACCACATTAGATAGCCATCACGGATAATGGACTTCTCGTATGAAATTTATAGCCAATAATCGTTTTTGCTTCTTCATCAATCACTTTATTTCTTTTGGGAGCAAATATCTTCTTTTTCTGTTTTATTGGTGTAAACGTAGGATCTATATTCAGCTTATGGCATGCTACCTCTGGTGTTATTCTTGGCATTTCCTCATGAGACCAAGCAAAAGCTATTTTTTTTCTTTAGTAGTTTTATTAAGCTTTCTTCTTCTCATTTCTCTAACAATGTCCCAACTTTAGTCATTTTCATGGAGTCTTCTTCTAGTACGATTGTTTGTTAATAAAAAGGCATTTTATATAATTTTACTATAAATTTGACAGATGTAAATTTGTAATGTACTTGAAGATAAAGCGAAGGAGATGCAATCATACTTGAAGACTCATGAAGATTTTAATACAGGACCCCTAGGTTGACATGTAGGTCCCTCTAGGCTCGAGGAGACCGGTTTTAGTTAGGTCATGTACCGACACGTTTTAGTTACGTTATAGAATGCATGTTAGGTTGATTATTTCATTTTATGCCAAATAATGCATCAATGTATGGCGAGACCAACTTTAATTGAAACCCTCAATCTAATGATATTAAGTAAAAAATAACATGAAGCCTTTCATCACTATGGTCTTAATCAAACCAATGTTCATCGTGACCTTATTTGCCTCAGTGAATGGTACACTTCAACTAGTGGGAGGTTAATGTTCACTGAAGTTTTCCTTAATAGTGATGGGTTCGACTTAACTAATATATTTTGCTTGTTCGCCTCAACAAAAATTGAAAAACATATTAGAGACATAGTAGAGAAATACACTTGCTTGGTGCGTGTGGGGCATGTAGTTTCCAATCTACTGATCCAAGAATTACACTTGAGGTCATTGGTTGGTGTCATTGGCTTGTGCAATTAGTTTTGTGATCTACCTAATTAACTCATTTTGGCTTGTTTGCCTTAACGAAGGTTAAAAATGGACTTGATTGGATCTCGGCCCATTAGGAAAACCAACAGGCCTTCGTAGTTTAATAGTGAGGGATGTTAGCTTATTAAATAAATTTATATAACATGATAATAACTTTGTCTATTCCAAGAATTTGATTATCAAAGTTCACATCAAGGGTCAAGGTCGTATGTGGAATTGATCCTATCGTTTGGAATGAAGAGAATGGGGTTGTTTGGATGATAGGGACATTCGTTCTATAGAACAATGTGGTCCCAATGACCCCAGTTTGGAATTTGAAATTGAATTCTCCAAAGGGCATTGGTGGTGTGATCACCGAACTGCTGGTGATTATCGATTAGAAGGGTTGAGGCTGACTCGACGATTCTCTGTTTTCAGGCGTTCCGAACAACTGAGTCGAGTTGATGGTAATGCAGAGTCTGGTGTCATGTTGATGCGGCGTAGACTCAAAACTGGAGAGTTGTTGGACTTTCTCTTGCAGGGTTTGTTTTTATGCCCGGATAACAACGTTCTCATTTTCCAGCACTCTGAATTTGTCTGTGCTTTCTTGCACTTGCATAGTGAGGGTGGCGATTTGACCCGCGATGTCGTCTATGGGAGTTTATATGCTTCCTGTCATGGTGGAAGTCATTTCCTTAAGTCAGATGATTGTCGGGGCCCCATGATGGCACCAAACTATAGATGGTAAAAATCTACCCGAAACTATCGCAGGGATGTCGAGCCACTAACGATCTTCTGGAGATGTAGAGGAACACATAAAGCTAACATGAAGCACTTAGGGACATCGTGTGGTGTCTACCATAGGCACTCTGATGCTAAAGTCAACAAAGTTGTGACAGGAAATTGAGCAGAAAAGGGTAAAGGAATGTTTATAGTGTTTCGGGTCTAAGACAAGACTTATTGTTGTAGAGCGATCAGAACTCGACTCTACAACGATGGACGGCTAAAAGTGGAGGAATATGTGTATTGAGTGTTTAGACTTTGAATCATAGGGTAAATTGAATCTAATTGAATGCCTTTGTAAGAGGACTGGCTTTTGTTTTTATAGGAGGCTTTGAAGATCCAAGTCCTTATGGCACTCGGAGTTTTATTGCTTGTAGTAATAGGAATACTTGAAATAGGAAGTATCCATATCGCTAGGGATATTGGAATCCTTGTAGGAATAAAGGTTCGTGAGGTGTCAGATTCTATATGGGCATGGGAATTCATAAGAATTCATATATGATTAAGAATTTGTTACATGTTGTAATTCGCATAAGATTAGGAATCTTCATAGGTTAGGCACTCATGAGAATATGAATCTACATGGAGCTAAAGTTCACGTGGAACTCGAAGTCTGACGCACAATTAGGCCTAACCCATAGGGAGATTCGGCTCGCAGAACGGCCTAGATCGTAAATTTGCTCGTCTTCATATAGTAGCCAGACTTGTGGAGTGGGTAGGCTTATAGAATAGGCCAGCTTATAGATTGGGCCAACTTGTAGAGTAAACCTTCTATGAGATGGATTTAGTCATAAGACCAACTGCAATTGGGTCGTGGCATGGGGCAATGATCGTAATGTGGGACCAACCGAAATTGGGTCGAGGATTTTAATATTTTTCGAAATGGAGTTAAGCACTATTGGGCTTTGTCGAAAGTCCAGCATGAAATTTTACCCATACAAGTGCAAGTTATCATCTTCACAAAAAATGAATTGACAACAACTGAATGCAGATATGAAAGAGTTCTTGCTCTTTTTTTATTTTCTGGCTGATACAGTTGCAACTGAGAGATCATTGGATCCTCACGTACTTCTTGTAAGTCACCTCCTATCTTGGTAACTTCCCACAAATCAGCAACTTGAAGAAGTCCCTTCATCTTCACCACCCAAATATGATAGAGTTGTCCTGTAAATATAGGAATTTGTGGCAACGAACCTGATGTAGCTATCTTGCTAATCAAGCTTTCTTATCACAAGTGTATCCTCTCTCCCTCTTACTAGAATCTTTTCACAGATTCCTTAAGAAAACTCTGCTTTGATACCAATTGTTAGTATTGGGTGCAAAAATAATACAATCAAGTAATAAAAGACGACATTATTAGAAGAAAAAAAATTTGTCAATTTATTTATTTCAATCTTTCATACTCAAATACAACGTTTTTTCTTATTCTTATATGGAAAAGAGTAATAATCCTTAAAAGAAACAACATATATTCTCCTATTTTAACTCAAAGTAAAATCCTAACTAAGAATATCAAATATTCCCAAAAATTTATCTCCTAAAACAGGAATTTGCATAAAATTGAAACACTTTAATTAATATCACATACTCGCCACGGCGATCTTATTTCTATGCCATGGTGACTTCGCTTATGGAATTCCCACGATCCAAGTCCACTACGACCTTGAGCTGTGACCAGTCCATTGTGACCTTGAGCTGCAACCTCGAGTTGTGACCTTGAGCTGTGACCTCTTCTTCTTTCAATGTTGATCTTCCACCATGGCTAGATTTAAAATTGCATATTGAATATTATTACTATATTATTTGATGTACATGTATAAATTGTGAAAACGTATGTGTTAATAATATCAGGGTTTAAATTTAGCGGATTCAAGTTTGGACAACCCAAGCTTGCGGCTAACGCATTTTCATCCCCATTGTATGCTTTGCTTCTCGAAGAATTTAGAGAATGTTCAATAATGTATGGGTAGAGAGTAATAGGGGTGAGAGTGAGAGACATGATTTTCATTTGTGGTGCAGGTGAGTCTGATTTTTTGAATCAGGGAGGAACTCCTCTTCTGTAATCATATGTGGACCCTCTAGTAATTTACCACCCAAAGTACCACAAGGTACCAAGACTTAGTTAGTCTAAAAATCTCCTCCCGTTTCAATATTTCAATGTTATGAAACTGATGTCATTTCAATGCATGAGAACCTGACGGTCTCTAATCTCTATTTTTTAAATCTCCCTTGTGTATTGTGCACAGATGAGAAAGGCTTACAGACAATGCCGAGCGTCAATCAGAAGTTTTGGATGATGCCTTCACATGACAAATACATTTGCTCAGAGGGTGCTTTATTGTCCTCCTTTTACCAAACATCTCTCATAATATTATTCCTTTTCACTATTTTGATCAAGGCCTTTGAAATCTTTTTCGCATCATTAATACATCTTTATGGACGGCATTGATGACGGAGTAATAATTAATTACCTTTTTCTATTCGAATGTTTCGTTACTTGGAACTTTTTGTATCTTTGAATGATCTTACAATATTATAATATATATAACCTTTAAATTATTAACCAATCAGGAGCTTCATTCGAGACCAGCTAAAACTAAAAGAAAAAGTAAGCAAATATGTTAGTTTTAGCTTAGATTTGGTAATGGATCGTGTTGAAACGGTTCCGTTTCGTGTCAAATTTTTTAAACCAAACCCAACCCGTTAGTTTATTGCATCCAAATATTAAGACCCCAACAAAAACGCTATTTTTTTAATGTATTACTCAAATCCAACCCATTAAAACCTTCATTAATTTTAATTTTTAATTGAACATTGAAATATAATATCATTAAGCTCTTATAGATAATTTTATATTAGAACTAAACTATGAATAATGTTATATTTACAATTAAATAATACAAATAGATAAAAAACATAAAATAAAATAGTTATTTTACATAAATTTTATTTAATTTTCACTTATTTATATAATTCAGTTGTAAACATAACATTACTCCTAAACTATATACATGAACACATATATTGAAATGCATAAAAATCACATAATCATATAATCCCAAAATATAAATAAAATAAACCAAAATTCTAACTATTCTAGATTTTATGATGACTAAAGAATCTTGGACAGCAATACAACTTTTTTTTTTTTTGTCTAATGATAGAAATTAGCAAGTATCTTAGAGCAATTAGGTTAAAATTTTAAAATAGGAACTAAATCATCAAAATATCAAATATTATATGTTATATTTTTTAAAATATTTTGCTACTAATATATTTAATTAAAAAGTCAAACGAGTCATGGTTTTTTTTATGACCAAACCATAACATGGCCCGTTATGAAACAGGTTACTACTAGTTTGACGTGAATCAATAAAACTAACAATAATGCTAGAAGTACAAAAAAATATTACAAAGATTTTTATATAAAGTGATGTGGTAAGAAATTAATAGAATAATGAATATGATGAATTTAACTTTTTGTACTCACTATTCCATTAATTTATTACCACATTATTTTGTACAAAAATCTTTATAAGATTTATTTGTAACTTTAGCATTATTCTAAAACTAAAACTAAACATGAACTCGTTTTTAACGTATAGATTCATATCGTGTTATTGTGTTATGTCCAATTTAGTTAGTCCTAATTTTAGGTTTATTTTTATTAATAATTTCACACTTCCAATATCAATACAAATAATAAAAAAAATGTTTATAACAGAGGCTTCCAATAATTGATTTATAAACCGTTTTAATACTCTGGGTTATTGTAAATGATACATATTTGGAATTAAGATGAAAAAAAGAAAAGAAAGTATGTATATTTGTCGTATCAACCAATATGTATTACAAAATTTGTAATGCTAGGTGAAATTTAATAATAAATACTGTCAACAAAGAGATTAGAAATTTTTTTTTTCCCAAATTTTTCTTAAACTTTCGTTATAGCTATAGACTAATTTTGTTTATTTTCATTTATTTATTTAGAGAAATGTTATTACTAAGGATAGAACAATGAATGCACGAAGTCAAGTCAAAATGGTCCATCCAGTTCTTCTTGGCGCTAAAATAAGTCATCCCTTTCTACGGCCCATCACCGTCCTTTACGCTTAACCCTTCTTCCAATCCTTTGATCAAAAATCCTCCCACACATTTCAAACGCCATTTCCAAACTCACTTTCAAAATCATAACTCAAACTTCTACAAACCATGGATCAACAACCTCCCAAGTCGGCGGATACCACCGACCACAATAGCAAGCCGGAACCTCCGGCCCCCAAGCCCGATCCGAGCCCAAAACCCGCGGACACCGCCGAGACAACCAATGGAGAGGCCAATAATAACTGGCAAAGTATCGAAATGGGATCCGAGTCTCAGAAAACTGATACTCAGGCTGAAACTCAGAATAAGATCCAATCAGAGAAGTCCACCAATCAGACGGAACCGTCGCCTACGGTATCCATGTCTAGGAAATCGGTCCACTGGAGCCCCGATTTGGTGACCGAATCGCAGGCTACGAATACTCGTAATTACGATTATAACATGTCTGATCGTGACGGATCCAATCCTTATGTTGCTCATGCTCCGGCCGGACAGTCCTCTTCCTTGTCTTTTAAAGGTATGTACCGTGTGTTCTATATACGAATTTTGTATTTTGTAATTATACGTATGTTTAATTGCATTTTTTGTATCAGATACGATGGTGAATGTGAAAGACGTGCTCGGGCGGTGGGGGAAGAGAGTTGGAGAAGCAACGAGAAAAGCTGAGGATCTAGCGGGCAACACGTGGCAGCACTGTGAGTCTTCTTTTTCATTTTATTTCAGTTCTTGGTTATTCAGTTGCTTGTTGTTTTGAAGTTGAATGTGAGAATAGAATTTTTTTTTTCTTTTTCTGAGTTTGGAAATCGGGAATAATGTGTGATTGAAAATGTTTTGCAATTGAATTGAACGCGTTGTTGAGCTGAAACTAACCCATTGTTATGGTTTTATACAAATATAGGCAAGTATGTTATAATTCATCAATGAAAATAGTTTAACTACTGAAAACTTGGACCAATTGTGAGGATATACTAATAATTAAATTATATAGGAGATAGATTCAACGGAAAGCCAAGGAAATATAATTTTTGGCTTACTGTGGATTGAATGAATTGTTAAGGGTCTTAATGTTAAATATAGGTGATATAACCCTCATCAGAAAACAGAGGATTTCGGATTAGGAGCTTAAAGTGCTTAAGAAAGTATTGAAGGTGGGGAAAAAATCAATATAGTGGTGAAGGCAGAATTAGCATAATTTAGGTAATGGTTCCTGATGAGAACCAAGCTTAGGAATTTTGAATGATTAGTCACAATACATTCAATTTCATCTCCATTACTCCTTGATTTCTACATGGTTACCCATTGCACTTCTTTGACATTCTTACTTGTCTAAGATGCCAATAGAGATATTTTATGTTGGTGAAAATCAGAGTTGGCATAATATATCATCCTCACTATGATTTTATATGACACTTCGCTCATGCCAATTTTACCAATTCATAATTTCTTCTTACCCTGGTTATTATTCTTATTTTCTTTTAAATATCCTACTAACTTAGCTTTTTCTATGCAATAGCTAATTATATGTTTTAAGTGGGTTGAATGTCAAAACTAAGATCAATTATGTTATAGATATACCTGGGTTCTCATCAACAATTGTAAGTATTCTGTGCCTTTATCTTCTTGAGCCATGTTCTTTGCCTCTGCTTCCGCTTCCTAATTTCTGTGATCAAAAGTATTATCTTGACAAGTGTCAATCTTGGTTGCACAATCAAACTATCTCAACCTGTCTGTTTCTGCTTTCACTCAGTTTCTGTGCCTCATACATAGAAGCAAAATGAAATCTGGATGAATATCTCGCATAACTAATTGATTATGCAACTCTAGAGTTTCGATTGACTCTCATTTTGGAGTTTGGTGAACTTAAGTTATATTTAAATTTTAAAGAAAGCAAGTGATCAAACATGCAATCTACTCCAATAGGCAAGAAACAGGATAAAGTAATTGAAATATCATGTGGAAAAATATATTGAAATTAAATTTAAAAGGAAAGAAATTAAACAATGAGATGTACTCAAACTACCATATAAATTTTGTCTAAACAACTCCTAATTGAGGAGTTGAAGACCTCCCAATCGTGTGCAGTTTGGGCTCTCCTACTACTTGACTGTGGGACTTAAGGACTTAAGGACACTCTTGCATAATGAGGACCATAACATGAGAACCAATTTTTCTAAGCTTCAACTCTCTCCTTCGACTCTTTTACCAACCATTACATAACTTATCCCTACCTATATAGATGGCGATGATGAGTTAAATTGTTCTTTTCCTCATCAATCTTCATGATCCTACATGGAGTTTATATGTCTAGAAGACTTACCCTTTTGAAACTCCACTAATGTTTTTGCTAGGTTTATTGTGGTCAAAATGTCCTTTTGCAACTCTGGGAAGTCCAAGGTTGTAGTCTATCCATGTTGATTGAATATAATCCTTGCTCATGTTGTGTATTTAAAGCATGATTCCAATTTTTGTTGACACACTCCCTAATAAAGTGTATTCTTAGTTGTCCCTTCATTTCTTTCCATAAGTCCTGTCAAGTGTTGATTAAACAACAAGTCTTCTCTTAATCTCTACATACTTTGATGCCATTAACTTGCCACAAGATCGGTGAGGTGAAGGATTGTTAGAAGTTGAATTTGTCTCACATCTCCCAGTTAGTGGGTTGTTATGGTGTATATAAGTGGTTGAACTCCCTTCTCCTATGAGCTAGCTTTTGGGAGTGAGTTCTACACAAACCCTCTTTTTTATGGTATCAGAGCGTGAGGAAGGGTGTTAGAAGTTGAAGTTATCTCACATTACCCAGTTAGTGGGTTGTTATGGTGTATATAAGTGGCTGGACTCCCTCCTCCCTTGAGCTAGCTTTTGGGAGTGAGTTCTACCAAGCCCGCTTTTTCAAGGATTATGGTATTTACTTTGTCCATTTTGTCTTTCCATCCTAAGTACATTGAAATACCTCTCCCTGTGCCACATAAAATTGTTTAGCTACTTTGCATTCCTCTTCCCATTGGGGAGCCCAAGGTTTGGGCACCTTTTACTGTAAAAATGTGCATGTTGCACTTGCCATGATTGAGTTGTTGGCTTACCATGTTATGCACCATACCCTTAACCTCCTCCATATGTTGTTACAATCAATCTAGTATTACCAAAGTGTCGTCATGATTAGTTCCACCCTAACCTTCTTGGCCTCTATGGCACTTACAATGTCATTGGAGTTGTCCTAGCCATGAGTTGTCTTCCTCAAATTAGGAGCAGCCTCACGTCCCTAGTGTTCGTACTCACAACTTGTAATTTTGTCATTGTGTTTATCTCAATCCTGCAAATAACCTCCTCTATAAACCTTGGCTAGTGTCAATTTCACAATTGTATCTTTGCCATTGTGTCTACTTGCAAATGTTCTCAATCCAGAAAAGGATCTCCTTTGTGTATGACTCTGTTACTAATTGTCATGACTTGAGAATTTTCTTATTTGTATTTTGCAGCCTTAACTACTAAAGCTCTTCTTTTTATCCTTTAGTTAGCCTTGCTTCATCTCAAAAAAGAGGTTTAGATAAGATAATGAGGAGACTAGAGAGAATGAATTGAGACATTTGGTCAAGAATTTTTATCATTAGCTTGAGAGCTTGAGTGTGTACACTGGATTATAGCTTTTATTCTATGCTCTCTATCATTAGATCTTGTACTCAAATAGGGATTCTCCTATTTATAGGCTCTTCCACCTTCTCAATTAATGGCTAGTATTAATCGCTTTCTCTACAAGTATTTCTTTGCATCATGTGATTAATATTCTACTTCTAGAATGCTCTTAAACTCCTAAGATATTTAAAACATATTCTTACTCCACAGTATATTAAAACTATGTACAAGATTCTGGACTATAAGCATCCTTGAGTGCTCTAGAGACTTGCTGGTTCTTCTCCTATTCTTTTGAGACTTATGTATACTTCCGGAATTTCCTGTAGAATTTCTGAAGTTACTTTAGTTTCTATGTTGTTCTGGAACCTTCTATAGCCTTGCATAAAGTTCAGAACCTTTGAGGACTTTCTGCACCATTACAGAGGATTTCTAGCACATTCTTGAAACATATAGTGTATCTGAAATACTTTGAGTTCTTCCAGAAAACCTGCTGTTTTTTTCAGGAAAATGCACTGAGATACTGGGTGCAACGCAATGCATGTCTAAGCATAATTACCTTCACTATCTATTGAAAATTTTGTTTTCTTGGTTAGTCGTTGGATTGGAGAAAAGAAGAGATAAGGAAAGAAAAAACAGCGTAGAGGTGGAAGTGAAATGGATGGAGATGAGAAACCTAGTGAACCCAGAAGATGGGACGAAGGAGCAATATGCCATCAGCACTTTTCTTAATCCGGCCAACCAAAAAACTTCAAAAAACAAACCCCAATAGTATCCTAGCCCATGGTATTTCCCTAATGTAGAAAATTTATCCAAACTCTCTGATTTTTGCTTTCTTCTATGGCAATGACTTGGTTATCTGTTTTTTTTTTATTAGTATATTTTTTAGTTATTTTACATGCTTAAAATCATTGATGTGACCCCTTTCTGCATTAAATTAGTGAAAACGGCCCCAAGTTTTGCTGATGCTGCAATGGGAAGACTAGCACAGGGAACAAAAGTTCTGGCAGAAGGTGGTTATGAGAAGATTTTTAGACAAACTTTTGAGACAGTTCCTGAGGAGCAACTTCAAAATTCATATGCTTGTTACTTATCCACATCAGCTGGTCCGGTGATGGGAATCTTATATGTATCTACGGCAAAGCTTGCATTTTGTAGTGACAATCCGCTTTCTTATAAATCTGGTAGTCAAATGGAATGGAGCTATTATAAGGTATTTTCCTATGCTTCTAAATGCATATATTATTATTATTGTTATAAATATAATTAGTATTTTTTTGAAAAGAAAATGTTAGTTTGGAGATCCTCTTTTTATCGTCAGTCCATTAGATTATGATTGGGTGATATGTGACTAGTCTTTATTTACAATCGTAGACTCTTATTTGTGTGGATGAACATTATATGAAAGGGTACGCTTGAGATTTTGATTCAATGTTACTGTGAGATAATCAGAAGAAAAATTGTTCCACCTGGCAGCCTTCTTAAGGGTGATTTTCCATCTTGTACATTGTAGAAGTACAGAGTATGGATGTAAGTAAAGTTATATTTGTTCGTCCACTGTGTAAATTATGAAGTTACTAGATTATATGCTAATTCATTTTAATTCAGCATGAGATATAATGTGCTTTTGTTCTTTGTATACTCCTTGTCACTTCCCACCTTTTTCCTATATCACTTAGATGGCCTGCTAAGTTATTGTGATAACATCTTTGCGAGTGTATTCTTGTGGTCTATAAACGTGTATGATTAATTAAAGCAGATTCTGCTTTTTATCATTTAAATGAAATGACTAGGCCCAGGTCTTGTGAGATTGGACTCTTGGTAACCTGAAAGTGATTCCTTTTGAGGGGTGTATCTGTGCCTCACTTAGCCCATTAGAAGGTCTATTTTCGGTTGGTAGATATCTGTTTCACCATTATCAATTTTGGGAATAGTTCTTACTGTGTAAATTTTTTTGAATATTTGTTGTGATTATGCTATATTAGTCTTTTCATTTAATACCTAATGGAATTTGTCATAGAGGAATCATTTGATGTGGCTACAAAATCAGATGGTAATATTTTCACTTTAATTTGAGCCATGGAGGAAATCATTGGATTTGGCTTGATATCGGATGGTGATATTTTACTTTCTTTTTTCCTGGATCTGTTTTAGAAAATTATATGTGGGGTTTATGAGACCAGCTTCCCTTTCGGTTTGGGGTGGATTGAATTTAAAGGTGTTAGATGGGGACTCACTGTTGTCTAATCTCTGGAGTGGATCTTTCTCATTTCTTCTGGAAGTGTTGCATGATTATTTTATTAGAGGTTCTAATAATTTACCTGTAGTTTGCAAGTTTATTGAACCCCCCACCCTGAGAAAAAAAAATAAGGGATAGAATGAAAGGAAATTGTACAGCAAAAAGAGAGAT
This sequence comes from Toxicodendron radicans, assembly GCA_009867345.2. NCBI lineage: Eukaryota > Viridiplantae > Streptophyta > Magnoliopsida > Sapindales > Anacardiaceae > Toxicodendron > Toxicodendron radicans. The sequence goes on from WYDK02118157.1 coordinate 6,506,174, forward strand.
AATAATTTTGTAATAACATTGGATTTAGTCCGTCTTTGGTATGCTCTGGATCAAGTTCAATTTTATTTTTTTCCCAATTAATAAAAGCCCTTGCCTCTTAACCTCAGTGGCGTACAACATTTGTATCTTTTGTGGTTTAAGGGGCATTTGACCTATAACAGATATCTGTTCCTTATTTTGTCAATGAGAAGAGAGGGAGCAGTGGGGAATTACTGTAGGGTAAACACATTCTTCATGTTTGCTCCAGCTATTTTGAACTCTGAAGTTATTAGCACTTAGTATTCATTATTTTTATTTTTGGGAAAATCTTTTAGCCAAAACTTGTTGCTTTATATTGCATTGTTTTTTCTCTTTTTTAATTTTATAGTGATAATAGACTATTGTCGTTTGTTCTTTCTTTTATCATTCATGATTTTTTGTGACAACTATTGACACCTTTTACCTACTTAAAATAGGTAGTTATCCCGTTACATCAGCTTAAAGCAGTTAATCCTTCATCAAGCAGAAACAATTCTGCTGAGAAATATATACAGGTTATCTCTGTTGATAATCATGAGTTTTGGTTCATGGGCTTTTTAAACTACAATGGTGCTGTGGAGTTTCTGCAGGGAACTTTGGAGACCTGTAACTTGGAGACCGTTTAATACTTGACCTGGCTCAAGCTTTCACCATAATGTAAGATATTCTTCATGCAACCACCAACTTTCCATCCATGTTGCTGAAAGGGCTTGCGGCTCGTCTTTGGAAATTAAACTAGGTAATTGTAGAGATTATGTCTGGAATATTTTCCGGAAGGGACAGTTAGAAAATTATAGACTTTCTTTTAGTCCATATGGTTGTGTAATTTTTGCACTCAACTTTTGTCAGGAAGCCTTATATTGTATTGAATCTTATATGAATCTAGTGAAATTTACATTTGTTGCCCTCTCATGTTTCTTGTGTCATTTCCATGGTCTGATGATTGTTACTGTTTTTTATCTAGTTAACAAGTAACATATATGGAATTGGACATATTATGCTAATAGTAGTTCTTATGTTAAATGTTTTTAGTATGTGATATCAGTTATATTCAACCATAAAATCAACACTTCATACCCAGAGCTTTTTGGATTGATATGGTATGGTTAGTTTGGAACCTGTGAATGCATTCAAATGCACTCAAATAGTTGCAGATACCATTTCCAAATGCAAGCAAAGTTAACAATCATTCAGCCAATAACTGGTCCTTAATATTTCAGTTGTTTCAAAGACTTATTGATAATATGCTTCCAGTACCGTGGATTGCTTTTAGGTGTGCATGTTTCAGCTTTTTAATATGCTTATTCATTGTTTGAGTTGGATTATCGTTCGAGAAACTGGGTATATGAATATCCAATTTGATCAGCATTCCAACTTCATTAGCTTGCGCCTTAAGGATTAAAGACGAAACCAAAAATGAACAACAAAGATCCTGCCCTTAGAAAACCAGAATGAATGTGTCAAAAAAACCTTGTCAAACATGTGCTATGGAAAAAAGTTCTATAATAATACCAACACAAAAAGAAATAATAAAAAAAAAAAAAACCCGAGTTTGACACTCAGTTGCTGGCTTTCTTCGTTTATAATGATTAAAGTTGTGGCAAAATCTTATGTAGATTTGATTAATTAGAATAATATAGGAGGTAGCGTTAACATATTCAGTTTCTAAGAATATATATATCTAGCATCCTAGTCTGCTAGAACAACTTTTCTCATTAAAACATGCTTTAATTGGGGTTACAATGGCCATGAAAATGACTCTCCTTCCAACTCTTGTTCATTTATTCTTCTTTGTCGGTGACTACAAATTTAATAATTTGCTTTACATAAAAAAATTATAAGGGGATTGTAATATTGCCAACACATTTTGCAGTGTGTATTTCTCCGTAAACGGATATCTTGTTGCGAAAACATGCATGGAGAACCTCTTGAATTAAACAGTCTTTATCTTGGTTTGAAATCTAATTTAGCACTGCCCTTCTAATCATTCGGTAATTGAAAATAAGTTGTGGTAGCATTGAACTTAAGGCGTTGACGATTTGTGTTTTTGTATTAGTGATATCTTATCAGCATCAGCATCAGCATCCAGATGGCGCCGATAAGAAAATATTTTCAACGCGTGAACTCCCCAAGTGGTGCAGGGTCCATTTGTTTCTTACTTTGCCCAAAGTTGTGGAAGTTTGTAGGCCGGTGCACGTAGCCCATTATTATAAATCAACTAAATCTTTGCTTAAAGTAATAAAATCCTTGGAAATTGGGGTCATCTATAATCCATGGGCCATGGCCTATCCATCAAGTGGGCCACATATAATAGGCCCATTTGACGCTTTCACTTTCAATCCTTTGACTCTCCATCAAGTGGACCATCCAATTTAAGCTTTCGGCAAAGAGAAGTGATTAATTTCCTAATTTCACATACCATAAAAGAATTCAATAAGCACACGTTTTATTGTTAAAAGGATTAACGTTTAATAGAATGATAAGGGTTGGATTTAGAGATATTAGAAGCATGTAAATAATGATCTCGTGTAAGGCTATAATAATGAAATTAAAGAATGCATGGTGACCCACACACAAATTGGATTTGCACGCGCAAACGTCATTTCATGAGATTAGACAAAGGTTAAGTCATGAAATCTTAAAGTGAAATCAGCAATAATATAATGTAATTATGTTAGGGAAAGCTAAAGCCTCTCTTTCTCTGTATATACCCAGCAGCAAGCAAATAAAGATAACCAGCTCAAAACTCACTTTTGAACACAAAAGCCATCAGAATAATATATGCATTTCCACCTTCTAATGCCTTTTTTTATTTTTTTCATTTATAGCTATATATTCTCCCTTAATTTTCTCAATATTTCTATTTCAATATATTTTTCTTTAATTTTTACAGGCTCCATCTCATTCAAATATCTCTAGATAACTTTTAAAATGCAATATGTTTTAGAAAGAATATTTGAGATTGAGAGACACAAATACCATAACTATTTCTAAGACAATATTTCTCAAGAGCTTTTTGAAGAAATAATTGCTTCATTTTTTCATGATTGTAAACTTCAATAGATTTAAAGTGAATTAAATATTTGAATATGTGTTTGAAAATATTTACCAAAAGAAAAAGTTGACTATATTTATCAGCCAGCAGCAGGATTAAAACATCATCTGATTGGGATGAGAAATAGACTAGACGTAAGACTTTTTCAGTACTTTAATTAGTATCGAATTTCTTGACTGTTTAAATGTTTCTTCTCAAAACAGTTTTGCATTCCTTGAAACAGTATCACACAATAATAAAGCTAATCATTCAATTATCCCAAAGTATGCCATTCTACTGTTATAATCAAATTATTGTCCTTCATCTCTCAACCTTTTATCATTTCGTTTATGATATTTGTGGGACTTAACTCTATTATCTTAGCCTCTCCCATCCCATCAATCTATTGTGCTAGCTCATACTTAATTATTATAATATCGCTCAACTTACTATTAATTATCATGTGTCTTATTTTAATTAAGTCGCTTTGTTTAATGTTGTATCCAATGCTCTCATTTCTATCTTTCACTAGCCATAACTCGTATTTGATTTATTAATTAATTGCTTCTAAAATTCATAAAAATCATTCTCTTAAATCACAATGAAGAAGAATACAAAATGGAAAGACTTGGGGGACGAGCTGATGCAATTGTCATAAGTTAACACATGATGATGTTGATGATGTTGCAGCAGGGAGAGCTAGGGATGGGTAAAGGGACATTCAAATGCACGCAACAAGTTTTCAACAGTCACTAATGAAGAAGAGTATCTTTCTGTTTAAGTGCAAGCTGGATGCTCGTGGTGAACGCATTTGAGATTGTCAGCTCAATTGTAGAAGACTTTTGATTTCATAGTCTTAGCTTTACGTCTATGTCTATCTCTTCAAATTTCTTCCATGTATATATATCCTTCACATGCAACCCAACTTTGTAGAGTTGAAGTAGTTTAAATGAAAAGGGAAAAACAGAAGCAATAATAAATGAAAACATGAGAGAGTTGTAAGATAAAGGAAGTTACCTTTATCTACAATACCAATTACCAAATGTCAACCAAACCAGTATTGGTGGAGTGGAAATGACAATCACTCTTTGCTTCTTTCTTTATTTCAAAATCAAAGTGAGATTTCTACCTTTTCTTTTACAATGTAAATAGCTGTGGTCAAGTACTATAGTGATAGCCATTAACTAGACATCTCAACAAGTTAATAGTATCCATCTAATAATAAAGAGAAGAACTAATGATGTTATCAGTCTGATAAATATGGAAAGGCTTTATTTTTCTTACCAAACAACAATTTCTGTTTGAAAATGTATAAGTCTTATAAGCTTTTCATTTCATCCAAAGTGTTCCTCGATATGGCCTTGAGATCTAGCTAAGTCATTCTCATACCAAGTTTACATCTTTTAATTTCTACTAATGTCTTAGAAAATCTTTATCACTAACATAATAAATATAAAGAAAGAAAGAAAATCTCATCTGATGAATGAAGAGACATATAAAATAAATAAATCTTTTTAGAAAAACATTAATACAAAGATATGTGTTTTGTCCTTTGCATAATTTTGCATGTAGCTATGAGCTGTAAAATCCAAAGGCTGAATAATGAAACACAAGAAAAGAATCAAAAGAAACGCAATGGATATAACATTACATATATAATAACAAGCAAAAGAAAACAAATAAAATATAGTGTTATTGTTTATAAGTTAATAGGGATAGTGATGGAAACAAGCAAAGAAACAAGATGGGGCCTGGCAACTGTTTTAGAGAGAAATAAAAGGCTGCCAAAGAATATAGAAATGGAAATCAAGGTCGTCCCACTCTTTTCTTGTATTGTCACCATCCACTTCCCTTTTCCCCGCATTTCTCTCTCTTTTCTCTCTTGTTACTAATCATTCCCACTCACCAACATCAACTCAACAAATTTAACAATTTGTGTTTATGTTTAATATTTGTATTCTATGAGCAAAACTCATAAAGAAATTAAGGGCGATCAAATTAGGTTTTATATTTGCATTGAAGTGTATGCACAAAGAATGAAAGGCTAGAACTTTTGCGGTTTCCCGCCAACTGACAGCACACTGAAAGATGATTATGAGACTTTGGATCATTGGCTCTGTGAATCTGTCAGCACCTTCCACAAACGTCTCTCAATCCGTTTGGCCGTTTTTGGTATCACATCAAACTCTTTAGCACGCCACCCACTTTAACCCTTAATTTAATTATTGTATTCCTTATTTTTTTTTTCTTTTGATAAATGTTTGAAGCATTTGTATCAAATCAATATGGGTAAACTTTTATTTATTTATTATTATTATTATTATTTCGTGATTAGGGTGTCTATACTAGTTTGGGTATATCTCAACTAATCCATCGGAATCC
>WYDK02118157.1:6513135-6523207 GCA_009867345.2 Toxicodendron radicans
TCAATCAGTACAGTGGAACGTGTCATCATGAAACCACCTTTCATATGACATTTAATTATACTCTGATCAGAGGTTTATTGTTTCCACTATTTATTGACATACTACTAGGAACTCCAAAGCACATTGTTTCAAGTCAACGGATCTCATCTTGACCATCACTTGTCCTCGCACATCAATAACACATGATCAAACCGGCTTCTCACACAAGACATGATTAGCCTCGTGCTTATACTCCATATGAATCATATGCATCCTATGTCAGATTCATCCATGACATCTCAAGTCAAAGGATTACCCGTACATTAGTACAATCCTACGATGTATCATTGATCACATTCTAAATGTACATGTGATACATCATAATTGGTCAAATTAGATAAACAGTTCACTAACTGTTCATCCATGCTAACATCCTAATGATATAACTGTTATAATCATCTAAACTAATATCATCACATGATATTCAATGGAGACATTAAGCATGCCTACTATGCAATGTCATTGCCCAATTAACATTACTTACGTATGGAATATTTCGATGATCTTACTCTTCTAAAGATTCATATCATCCGGACATTTCACATGTAACAGATATATAAATATACATCATACAAATGAAGCAATTTACTAACATGTGAAAAAGAATTTTTTCTTTTATTAATAATCAAATATTTATTTACAGGATACAATGTCCTGGAACTGACAACACGATTGGTTCCTAGGGCATACACTAACAGATGTTGTGCAGGGTTTTTCACCATGAGTCCGCATTAGCGGGTATATGCATGGAAGTCGAAAAGTCGGGGACGAGCTAAATTTAATTATGCCCAAAAAATTGATGACGTTGCTGAAATGTCTGTTCGTCCCAGTCGAAGCTCACTTTTATGCAAAGATCGACAAATGAATGAGCTCGAAAAATGAGTGAGTTTGCCGTGAAGCATAGTCAGCATTAAGGATAAGCCTTATCCCCAAAAAAAGTCAGGATAAACCCGAATTCAAATCAAATTTGATCGCCTAATCCCCCAAATCTTGGGATATCTTTCCTTTTGAATTTTTAATGCCGGATTTGGCGGGCTTACCTTGTAAAATATATTAGTATAAATACCCCCACTTTCTAAGAAAAAGGGGTTGGAAAAATCATTCAATAAAAACACTACAATGAAAGTAGGCATTCAATTTTAAGCTGAACCACTTTAAAATTTTGGTATTCTCTACAATTATTGCATTTTCTTTTTTTCATTGTTGGTTATCCGTAATCACGCGTACATCTGTTCCGATTCCGACACGATCAATCGGATCCCTCTTGTTGGTGTAATTTTCTGCATCAACATAAGGAAAAGGTAAAATAACTAATAAAAGTTTATAAAATTCTTAAATAATACAAACCTTTAACCTAAAATGATAAATATTTTAATAAAAAGGAATTAAAATTATTTTTAAGAATTTAGAAAAATTAAGAATACTTTAAAAAAAAATTCTAAAAAAGCCTTAAAAGACAACATAGGCGACCTAAAGCAAGACCAAGATTGTCATAAAAAATTTTCTGCAGTTGGTAGGCAAATCATCGCAAACTTTGATACCAAAGTTTTTGTTCTCCGATAGTGGGATTTGAAAATCGATCAAGAAAGAAACAAAAATTATGCATCTTAAGCCTTAAAAGACTCTGAATTCAAGTGGATGCAAGGAAATTTTTTTATGAAAACCTTATGTATCTGCAATATGTGTTCTTAATAGGAAGATGTTTATGTTGTCTTCTACCATATATAAGGCTCGCAGAAGCGTAATCTTCCTTCCTTGGTCGTTCTCTGAAATATTTTCTAAGACTCTCATTAGCTTCTTGAAAGACTGATTGATTGCTCCTCCAATCTTTGATCTACCATTATCGGATCATCCAACAGATTTTTTTAGTTCAATCTCTTACAACCGAAATGGTTATTTCAACAGTCATGGATTCTCGACCTCCTTGACTTTTTCTTCTTTCAAAATTTTTTGTTAGAAATGAGACTGGAAGTTCTTAGGGGTGTCTAATTTTTTTTTCCTGAGCTAAATATAATAATATTTTTAGTTTTACGGTTAACTGATAGTGGGTGGAGATGGAATTTACAATTTATTGATAATGACTTATCACTAAATATTAACTCACAACTCAATCTTGTAAACTCTCTCTTACAATCTCTAGGTGATAATTCCAACTTTTTGTTGATGAATTTTGAATTTTAAGAACCCACTCAATTTAAAAAAAATAAAAAAAAAAGTCCTAAAGTTTTATAAAATTTATAATTTTGACCTACTTAAATTAATATTGACCACACAAAAATGAATTATTAATTAAAACTTTTTTTTATTTTTCCTTCTTCATTTTCTCTCATATTATATTTTTCCTTTGGTTGGATACTCAATAAATGTTACTCCTTTGGATTACAAGGTAAGATGATGCTCAATTTTTTTTTTTTATATTACTTAAAATTATTTTCTTTTAGCTTTCTTAATTGATGAAAGATTATGAACGATGGATTTTTGTTGAGTTTAATAAATGGATTTGAAATTGGAAGATTAAATTCTTAGATTTTGATGTGAGTTTGATTTAATCTTGTTTATGTTGAGGTAATTAGTTTTTATTTTAAGTTGGGTTGATAAAATTTGGTTAGTTATTGAGTTAATTTTGAATGGTTTAAAGAATTGATAAAACCCTAAGTTATAGAGATTTGAGGATTTGGTTAATTTTGATATATTGGTTAATTGTTTGATATTTAGAGTTGGATTTGATGAGTTTTCATGGGTTTATGAGTTGAATTTTATTGGGTTAATTAGTAGAAACTGTTGGAAAAACCTAAGTTATAAGATTTGGGGTTTCTTCTTTTTTTAGCTTTCTTAATTGATGAAAGATTATGGGCTATAGGTTTTTGTTGAGTTTAATAAATGAGTTCGAAATTGGAAGATTAATTTCCTAGATTTTGATATGGGTTTTGATTTAATCTTGTTGGTTAATTAGTTATTGGTTTTTTATTTAATTGTTAAATGATTGTCTTATTTCATATATTGAAAAAGAGATTTGATGGAATTGTCAATAAAACAGTTATGCAACGTTTTCAGAATATGAAAAATCGTCAAGGACAATTGTAGAATGGATAATTTGGTATGTATAACTTTTAAAAGTATATTTTTTATACTTATTACTTTAATATATTTTTTATTGTAAATTTATCAAGTCAAATGTTTTGAACCCACTCACTGAAATCATGGTTACGTCGTTGGATCTGGGGTGGTGGAAATGGGATTTGGACAAAGTGGGATTGGGTGTTATGGTGTTGGAGGTTAGTGCCGTAAGGAGGGGGAAAGACTATTTTTTGAGACTTTTTTTAAGAGTTAATGACATGTTTCCACCCAAAAAATGGTTCATCGACAAATTTATACCCACCCACTTTTTAAATGCCCATTGACTACCCCGATCAGAAATCTATTAACATTTTTCATTGTGTTAAAGGGTAGTATGGTCATAAACCAGTAGTAAATAAGGAGAAAATGGTAAATCAAAATTTAAAATTGTAATATGGGGAATCATAGCTAGGGTTGGGGCAATGACTTGTGTCCAAGACATTGACCTAAGGAAAAAAGAAAAGCAAAAGCCATTTTGCGTATCTTGGTTCTTGCAAGAGTCGACTCTTGGGTTTTTGTCTGACAACGTCACCATTTTTACGGCGACCGGTGATTCTTAACAGCGATTTACACTAACAGGTTGGATTGGTTGTTGGCGATTGTCGTGTTTAGGGGTTTCATGGTGTTGACAATAAGGTTTTAGTGTTGTTATGGCGAATTCTTTCGGGCGAACGACGAGTTTGATAGGCGACTTCGAGTGACAACTGACTCGAGACTTCTGAGTTGTTTCATCGTTGAGACTGTTAAAGATAAAGTTTGCAATTGTTTGAACTTGTGGAGGTATTCATCTTTCTTTGTTGGTTTGTAGTTTTAGTTGACGATAGGTTGTACGGAAAAAAATTCTACATTTCTTTGTTGTTGTTGTCATTTGGGATTGGGCCAGTGGCAAAAAAATGCGTTTGTTGTTTTTGTGTAAGATAGGGTTTATGGAAAAAAAAAAGTATGCTTTTCATTCTCTTTTACGATATGGTTTATGGCAGAAGAATAGGTTTTTTTGAGGTGATTTGATGATATTGTTTGTTAACAAAAAAAATATTGCGATTTTATTTCTTAGGTTGAGGATAACATTTTCAAGTTTGGAAAGAAAGGTTTGACTCCTGGGTAGGTATTATTATTCGGGGATCTCATGTTATTGCACTGGTCAATAATGTAACTAGAAGCCAAATTTTGTGTGTGTTAGAAAGAGGAAGGGAAGGGACTATAGTTGTTATTGAGAGAGAGAATGATCCAAAGGCTTGCTCGTCACTGGAATAAAACAAAGAAGCTTCATTCAGTCTGGAAATAGTAAGACTTCGTCATTGTTGTAGAGTTCTAATTTCTGTGAATTGGCATGGTTTGCATCTGTATGAATTTTTTGTTTTAAATAATTTATGTGAATTAGAACACTTCGCATGGCTTGTAGAATTCAAATATCTGTGAAAAAAATAAAAGTTCCGTCTTATCTAGAAGTTTAGTGTAATTTAAATTTTATTCCACTGAAAATCTTAGAAAATGTAATGTTCTTGAGTTATGGTCACTTTGTTTATGCTACTTTATCAGATGTTTGTTTATGAGGGGAGTGTAAGTATAAGAATTTGGGTTGTGTTTAGATTGGTGTGTTTCTAGGTATTTGTTGAGAGTCACCCATTTTTATGTAGAATTAAGGTATTGGTTGTATATTGTTCAACTTATTATGTCATGTGGTTGAAAATCTGATATAGTGTTGGGCTTCACTTTCTTTCATTTTGTGATCCTAATTTTTTTTTTCGGCATGCAATGAAAATTTTAATGATTTCACCGTTGTGTGTGTGTGTGTGGAAGTGGTTAAAAAATTTTTTTTTTCTCTTTTGTCAGAAACAAGATTGTTGGTGGAAGTGGTTAAAAAACTGGTTGTGTATGGTTTTGTGAGGAAGAGAAAAAAAAACTAGTTCAGTTAGCGTTCATCTTTACTTTGCATTTCACTGAGAATCGCATGTTTGAGCTGCTGTGGTTTTTGGTTTTTTTTTTTTTTTTTTTTTTTTTTTTTTTTTTTTTGGCTTTTTCAGTGATTACAATGCATAAGTTTTGATCACTGTGTTGTTTGCTGCTTTTATATATGTTTATTTAGGAGAGGAGTGTTGCTTTGGGTTGTTCTGTGTTTGTGTAAATTGAGAGCCCAATTTCAATGTAAATTCAAATTCTGGGCCCAATGTTAAAGTTGTTTTAAACTGTGTAAATTATGGACCTAATAATGGTGTAAAGCCCTAAGTTACACCTGTTTGAAGGGCCTGAAAATTCAAGGCCCAAAAACAGCTTAAAGCCCTAAAAAAAACTTCTGTGAACTGTGTAAAATCTGGGCACAACAACAAGTTGAAGCCCTAAAATAAACCTGTTTGAATTGTATAAAATTTGGGCCCAACAACAGGTTGAAGCCCTAAAATATTTTTAAATCGTGTAAAATTTGGGCCCAACATCAGTTTGCAATGAATTTTTAATTTTACTTGCTGGGTTTTGCACATTTAACTAGCTTAATTAAGGTATAAGATATTTCATTTAATATATTATTAGAATTATATAATGTGGATACAATGGTATTAGGAAAAGCTAATCATAGATTTCTTAGTTAGTATGGAATAAATATTGATACATAATTGAGTAATTAGAAAGCAAATACTCAATAAAAAGATAAAAATTCAAACCTTGGCCCGTAAGTTGAATTTGATTTTTGTTTCTTTTTGTGTACTAATGATTGTTAGATATTTTTGTTTTTTTCTTTCCTGTATTGGAGTCTTTGAGATTGAGACCTTTCTATATATATATATATATATATAGGTAATGCATGCAATTTAAAATAATATATAATTTAGTGCTTTGTAAGAAGATTATTTTAGTGTAAAATCAGTACAATTTCATATTATAAAAAATAATCTAATCATAATTAACAACTTGAATTAGAAACCATTTTGCAACTATCATATTTATAAGAATTAATCAAATAAATTTTATGTATATTATCCATTACTCATTTATATTTCGATATTTGTTCATACTGAGACTAAAAATAATTTGAGATATCCTGGAGAAGATAGCTAGTGACATGGCTTATAAAGATTCAAACAAATACATCTTAAGTTATTATAGCATTGTGTGGGATAAATATATTGGTTATACAGACTTCGGAGCTTCTTATAAGATGTAAAGTCTGTTTTGGTTGTTTCTATAGTTACAAAATGTTAGTTCGTATAGTCGAATAGTTAGTCAATGCCTGTTGTGTAACTAGAGTTAGTCAAACTATTAATGTAACTATAGTTAGTAAGAATTGAGTTAATCGATTTGTGGTGATAATAGGTTGTAATGTGAAGAAATATAGTAATAAAGTAATTTTCAAGTCAATTGTTATGTTTTCCATTTCATTTCATGGTATCAGAGCCATGGTTGAAAGCTTCCACGATTTTCTTCCCATTCAATAGAATTCAATCAGAATCTTGGTTCTTAATCATTGGTTCTTCCTTTTCAGTTGAAGATTTGAAAGAACAATGGCAAGTGTAAGTGAAGATTGGAATTCGAATTCAACTGCAGCTACCATCAACTCAAATTCTCCGCTTTACATACATCAATCTGATACTCCATGCTCCATGTTAGTCTCAGAACAACTCGTTGTGACAGAAAATTATAGGATTTAGAGTAGAGCTATGACAATATCTCTGGTTGCGAAGAACAAGCTAGGGTTTGTGGATGGTACTTGTGGAAAATCAGAATTTGCAACATCTCTACATTCTCGGTGGGAAAGTGCTATTCTTTAGTACTGGCATTGATTTTTAATACAGTATCTAAAAAAAATTCAGTGGAATTGTATATTCGATAAGTGCATCACAAGTTTGGCAGGATCTTCAGGATCAATATCACAAAGTTAATGGAACCAAGGTCTTTGGAATTCATCGATAGATTGTTAACCTGGTACAAGGAACTAATTTTGTTGCAGTATATTTTAATAGATTGAAGGCATTGTGGGATGAACTGAATGCTTTGGTCAATTTGCCACCACCTGATAGTGTTACGGCTAAGGTCTATCTTGAACATTTAAACCAGTAAAGGTTTCTTCAATTTCTTATGGGACTCAATGAATCATACTCAATGGTACGCAGCCAAATCTTGCTAATGACACCACTTCCAACAGTGAAGCAAGCTTACTCAATTGTTCATCAAGATGAAAGTCAAAAGATGATTTCTGGAGTTAACATCAGTACTGAAGTATCAACTGCTCTTTACTCTCAACATAATCAAAAATTGCAGAATCAAAATCCAAGGTATAAAGGAAAAAAAACCATATATAGAGTGCGAACATTGTCATTTACCTGGACATAAAAAAGATACTTATTACAAGATTCATGGATATCCAACTGGTTATTAGTTCACAAAGGGTAAGAATGGGTCTAAAGCAAAGGCTAATCAGGTGTAAGCAAATTCATCGGCCAATGATCCCAAAGATTCTAATCTTGGACTAGTATTTACACTAGAACAGTACAGTCAAATTCTACAAATGCTCGGGAAGAAGGGTGTTACAACACTAGTGGCTAATCTTGTAGGTAACTTGGTATCTTTATGTTCAAATCATAATGTTAGTGATTGGATAATAGATTCAAGAGCAACACATCATATGACTTATGATTATCTAAGCCTAGAATCTGCTAGTAATATAGCCACAACATCAAATTCCTTAGTAAGACTTCCTAATGGTACTAAACTTCACATACATCATATTGGTTCTGTGAATTTGAGTGATAAAATTTCCTTAGATGATGTGTTTCATTTACCAGATTTCAAATTTAGTTTGCTCTTAGTGTCAATATTAACCACTTCCAATAATTGTTCAGTTACATTCTATCCTGATTTTTGCTTAATTCATGACCTTTGGAGTGGCAACTTGAAGAGGATTGGTAAACGTAAGTGTTTACCAAGGGTTGTACTATTTTACCCCAATTTTGCAAATAAAAAAGAGTGTAACTAATTCACAATTTTCTCATGACATTGTTTCTAAATCATCACACTACAAGAAAATAGTAGTTTACCAACAGATATTTCAGTCGATAAACAATAAAAATCCATTCAATAAATTAATTTACCGAAGGAATTGGAATGACCAAATAGTTGTCGGAGAGTAGCTCGTCATTAAATATTTACCGACGAAAAACAACATCCATCGGCAATTACCGACGGATAACTTCTGTCGCTAAGTTCAAAACATCCATCAGTAATATGCAATAGGGTTTGGGAGAAGTTGAGTACTAGACAACTTGTCTACAAATGATTTAGCGTCTTAAATCCGTCGATAAATAATAATATTAACGACGAATTTCTGACGTTATTAATCCGTTGTTATTCTTGTGAATTTAATGACAGAATTTTCGGTTGCTACTAGGCTGTTTTGTTGTGTTGTTAATCCGTCAGTAAACTGAATCGATATTTGTTACGTGTTCGATGGAAACATGTGTTAATTCCGTCAATATTTCCTGTCGGGTTAATGACGGATTAATACGTCGTTAAATTTCCGTCGTACATCTGTAGTTAATTTGATCAGTTTAATGACGGACTTTTCCGTCAGTAATATGCCTTTTTTTTTCATAGTTAATCCGTCGGTATATTGCAAGAAGTTTTTTTAATAATCCGTTGTAAATCAGTCGACAAATTAATTTTTTTTTGGTATATTAATTTTTTAATTTTTTAATTTTTTTTTGTTATAATTGTTTATTTGGGGGGAAAAAAATAAATTGAGTGCAAAAAAATGTTAAATAAATATGGAAAAAAAAATTTATATGCATGATAGTACAGTTAAAAAAGTCTCACTAAGTGTAAAAAAAATGTGTGAAAAAAAAATAGTACACAAGAGTGTTGTCGTCATGTGGAGGAGGTGTTGTCGTCATGATCAGGCGGAAACGAAGGTGGAAGAGGAGGCCTACCCATGTTGGTAAACAAGCCTTGTATGTAGTCCTCAACCTGTTTCTTTTGCCCTTCCACATGTGCCGCTACTTGTTTTTGTTCGATTACAAGGACTTCCCATAGTTCTTCAGTGTGCCCCGTTGTGGGGTCCTCTTTATGCAAGCTAGGATCAATTGTGTCCTCTATCGGCCTAGTGTGCAGGCTGGTTTCAGAGATTACCATTGTTCTTTGATGCGACCATTTTACTGCAGTTGTCATTGAATTGTTGTAGCATTCCCTAGCTTCTTTGGGCAAGCTTTTGATCACTCCGATTCTATTCGGAGTTGGGAATTTTATAGCTTGACAGCGGATTGATGTAGCAGCATCAAGATCATTAAAAAAATGGTCTTCCCAAGACAATATTATAACTTGTTTGGCAAATGACCAATAAAAACTTGGCCATCACTGTCATGGTACACTTCTCTTTGTCCACGGTTATTGGCAGCTTGATCGTCCCCTTGGGCAGCAGACTATCCCAGTGAAACCATAAATAGGCATCGAACATGGTTTCAAGTTTTGCTCGGTGAACGTCATCTCATGGAACGCACAGAGGAAAAGAATGTTGACAATGCTTCCATTATCAACCATCAAACAAAGCACTTTGCAGTTCCCGATCATTGTGCTAATGACTATAGCGTCTTGAGTTTGTCAGGGATACTGCTCGCCTTCCTTCTTCATGAAGCCTATCACCTCACTTTCTGTCTTAGGCCTTTTTTGCGGTCTTGTTTCCAAAGTCATAACCTTTGGAACTGACTCTGTTCTAGCCTTACGAGCATACATGTCGCAAGCATGCCTTGAATTTCCTATACAGTTGGACTCGCTATAAATCATCTTTACCAGGTGACCATCTGGGGCCTGTCCTGCTCATCTCACTTTTCATAAGCTTGATCCTTCCTTACAAACTTTTTCAAATGCCCCCTCATAATCAGGTCTTCAATTGCATCCTTTAGAGTTCGACATTCATCTATATTATGCCTGATAT
>WYDK02118157.1:6532481-6548071 GCA_009867345.2 Toxicodendron radicans
GTAAAATTGGAACAAAAAATAGATTACCTCGGTAATCTTAGATTAACAAATTTTTTTTTGGTAATCTGATTACTCCCAATTTACTAATAGTAATTACTATTGGTAATCAAAGATTGCCGAACTCTTTTATTTTATTACCTACCAACCAAACGATGTAATGTTTGCATTTAATGAAAGATTAACGAATTAATCTTCTAATACCCCAAACCAAACGACCCCTTAAAATAATATAATTTATTAACAAAAGGTATATTTTTTCTTTTTAAAACTTAATGAGTAGTATTTTATCTTTTTAATAAACCTTAGAAATAGGAATTTCTTTTAGTCATAATCTTATTAACAAAGTAAAAAAATATTATATGATCCGATAGGTGTAGTATTATAATTATGTGTATTATTTTACCACGTCCACGCCAGGACAAAATAGTAAAAAAACAAAATAAAATTCGTACTCCCTCACGAATTCAATCCCACTCAATCCGCTTTCTTTTCTCAGTTCTCACAATCACATCCAGATGCTAAAAGAATCATCCTTCATTCAATACCACCACGACTTAAATTTCCCTTTCTACCCCCTGATTCCTCCGCCACCGTCCTCTCCCCCTCCTCCGCCACCGCCGCCACCGCCGCCGCCCTAATCGAATTCATGTATATCATTCAAACACCGGCCTTAATGTTTCTCGGTTCAGGTCTCGTCCTCGGCGCAGGTTAAATTATTAGGATTTGAGCTAAATGCTGGTCCCTGGAATTCTAGGGTTTCACGGCATCCTCGTGGTTTGTTTGCTTGCTTTTGGCGTTGTAGTTCGGCAGAAATGGAGGGATGCCGCCGTCAGAAAGGCGGAGGTTGCGAATCTTCTCAATGCTGTCGCCGAGGAGTCGCTCATGGTGGAATTCGAAGCTGCGAATCAGTACGATTCCATGCCGAGGTTCTATCAATGTGCTGTGTGTTTTCTTCCCGCCACCACTCGTTGCTCCCGGTGCAAAGCTGTTCGTTACTGGTTAGTTAATTATTTAGTCCTTTTTTTTTTTTTGTGAAATTAAGAGGTAATCCTATATATGTATAGCCTTTTGAATTTCAAAATTTGGAAATTGCAGGTTTTTGTTTTATGTTTTATGAATACATTTCGATAAAACTTGGAAAGTAAAGGTCTTTGTTTTATGAATACATTTTGGTAAGACTTGGAAAATGAAGGTTTTTGTTTTATGTTTTATGAATAAATTTTGGTAAAACTTGGAAAATGAAGGTTTTTGTTTTATGTTTAATGAATAAATTTGGGTAAAACTTGGATAATGAAGGTTTTTGTTTTATGTTATATGAATACATTTTGGTAAAACTTGGAAAATGAAGGTTTTTTTTTTTTTTTTTGCTTTATGAATACATTCTAGTAAAATTTGAAAAATGGAGGTTTTAGTTTTGTGTTTTATAAATACATTTCGGTAAAACTTGAAACAAATGAAGTTATTGTTTTATGAATAAATTTTGGTAAAACTTGGAAAATGAACGTTTTTGTTTAATGTTTTTTTTTGAATACATTGATAAAACTTGGAATATGAAGGTTTCTGTTTTATGTTTTATGAAATACATTTTGGTTTAAGAGTTAATGAGGAACTTTAGTGCTTTAGGTTACTTGAATGAAATAAACAAACTTGTTGGTGCTTTGGTTGGAATATAGATTGTTTGTTTGGTTTAATTGATTTAGGTATTTATGAGTAATTTACGTAATGGTAGAAATTAATGATTGTTCTGTAGTTGCTGTGTCAGATTATTTTCTTTTGGCCAATTATTTAGAAGAATTCTGATGGAACTTGTAGGTTTTGAAAATTCTTGAAATATTTCATTGTTGAAGTGAGAAATTCATCACTATGTGGTGCATTGTGTTTATGATTGATGAGATGGGAGTTTTGGTTGGTGGGAATGCAAATAATAGTTAGCGGAAAGAATATAGAAAATCAATCTGGATGCTCAATTTAGCTCTTTGGTGGGCGAATTTAGAAGGAAGAGAGAACTACTTGGTAGGATTTTTTTTTTCCACTTTTAGTATACCTATACTTACAGTATCCTATGATAGTCATAGATTTTTGGTAGAAATGGTCTTATCTGTCCTCTGATTTTTTTATTTATATCATTTTCTTCATCAAATTCTTTGAGTTGTTATTGATATAGGGGAGACTGGTTAGGATTTTTGATCTTCTTAGGTTTTAACCTAGTTTTTTTTTTCCTTTCTTTTCTACCTTTGGTTTGGATATTCATCTTTTTTCTTTTGTTGTCTTCTTCATCTCTTATTCTTTTATTTTTATTTATCTTTGGATTTTAGCTATAAACAGGCTGGTTATAGCATTAATTAATGCTCAATAATATTTTTTTATATTTTTGCTTTGGAGAATTAGTTTGTAGTGTATCTGACAATATACTAATGGATTTGAGAAAATATGCTAAAACAATATTTAGCCTCCTTATTAGTTACATCCAGTGGTATAAAAGCTTTCC
The DNA here is from genome assembly GCA_009867345.2 of Toxicodendron radicans. NCBI lineage: Eukaryota > Viridiplantae > Streptophyta > Magnoliopsida > Sapindales > Anacardiaceae > Toxicodendron > Toxicodendron radicans. The sequence goes on from WYDK02118157.1 coordinate 6,534,970, forward strand.
TTTGGTTAAAAAAAAGTTCTTATTGTATAAAAGTCTTTTATTTTATTTCTATTTCAATTTGAAATAATTTGTCCTCAAGTTATGTTTATTTGGAAGGTAATATGTCTAAATAATGATTTCGCTGTGATGCCATCCAATGAAAATTGAACATATAGACTTCACGCACTTAAGCAACTGCAAATACATTACCTGAACACATGATTGAATAATGAACTTCCCATTGTGATTGTTGTACCCTTGTTGATTGGCCCGTAGATGGAGTAGTACTTTTGATAAATCATCTTGTCATAGTATGAAAGATATCTTGTCTCACTTTTCCCCGTGCCTTTATAGGTCATTTTCTTTCATATTGTAGAAGTTCCTACCAAAATAAACATTATCCTTTTTGGGCTGGATCTTTAGCTTGTTTTCGTTCTAGAATCTCTTTAAACTCAATGTCCTTTATTTCATCTAACAAATCAATAACATATTCAGGATGAAAACGATCACAAAAGTTTGGAGGATTGGAATAAGCTCATTGAAGATTTCTTTTAAAATCAGTCGTACATCCCTAATGGATTACCCTTCTTTGATGCATCAATTCGACTACCATTTTTTTTAGCATCTGATTTACAGATTGTTATATGAAAGCCATTAGTGAGAGAATCTTTGAGGCAACTCAGAATTTTTCTATCTTTTCTTTCTCTTGGGAGGTGTATATCGAGACAAGTGCTTTTGTTATTTTATCTTTTTGTATACCGCTTGATGTAGTGGATAAGGGGGGCTAATATCATTGCGCATATGTTTCAAGTCTAAGAGAAAAGTAACTCAAATATGTGGCAAAATAATTTTTCAAAAGGAAAATATAAAAAATACTAATGAATGATGATGATTAATAAAACAATTCACCTATTTATGACTGGTAAAGCCCAAGATCATAAGAGTAAAAAGTGATAAAGATAAAATTTGCCCAAGATAGATATAAAAACGCAAAGATAAAAGACTGATCTTGGAAAAAATTTAACCATAAACGAAGATAATTGCTAACCTATTAAACTTTTTTTCTCTTGTAGAAATCTTGGCAATTTTTGAGTAGGGGTAATTGCTATTTCCCTAAAAGATAGTTTTCCTCTAATGGTATCCAAATAACTATAATCTTCTTGCTATTCATTTTAATCCTTTAACTTTAGCATGAAATTATTCATCCTTTAGGTTTGATATAAATTACACTTTTATCCTTGGATTTAACAATCATTAGTTAAGTTTGTTGACATTATAATCTCTTATGCAAAGATTTTATTATCCTTGTATAGTCCTATTACAATATCTAAAATTAATTACTTAGATATTTAAAATAAAATTTACAGTTATGAAATATAAATATAATTATAATTATAAAATTAATTAATATCAAATAATAAATTTAGAAAAAAGAAAATCTTGAGAAGGATTGATAAAAGCCCTTTTATAGTTTATTTTGAAGTATCAGCCGTTAAATGCTAAGGATAAAAATGTTGCTTTATAAGATAATTGGGGTAAAGTATGCTTTTGCGAACCTAAAGGATGAAAAATGATTCACCCCTCAAAGTTAATGGATGGACCTAATGGATAGGGGGCTGTAATTATTTTGGATACCTTGAGGGGGAAAGTTCTTTCAGGGAAACCTTGGGAGGGATATAGCAATTACCCCTTCCAAATATGCTTGGTAGTAGCTATTACTTACAAATTTATTTGACTTTGCTAGGTCAAATAGCTACCATTCTTATGCACCTGCGAATTTTAGAACCGCCACACGTGAATTTTGCAAACAAATTGACAGTATGAATTCCCTCTATTCAATTATTCTCTCCTTTTTCTAATGTCCCTTGTAAGCACTTGGTGCTCAATTTGTAATCCTAAAGACTTTCTAGTTAAATGGAGCCCATGCATTTTTTTTCTCCTTGTTGATAGGCCACTTAACCCTATTACTACCACCATTGGCTTAGTGGTATCTGGACATTGAGGAAAAAGATTATATGTAGTAAGAGCAAAAACTATCTCAAGTCAAAGTGTATACTACCATGTTCACTGGTATTAGCACTAGTTGGGAGTTTGTACCAAGCATATAATTTCTTTATGAATCAATGACATGGAATTAGTGCTAAGTGTGAAAACGATTGATTAGAAAAATTTACCAAACCAAAATACCAAGAAGAACAAAAGACAATGAACAGTTAAATTCACTGGAAAAAGCACTCAAAAGATGGAGACTAAGAATTCTCTAAGACAGATGAATTCCCTAGAAACAAATGTTAAATGTGAGAATGAAATGAAAATATAACCCATATGTATAGAAGAGATGAAGCTCTCACTAACGTTGGATCAAGTTGTCACGAGAGCAGGTTATGCTTGGTAACCCTATGGGTGGCATTAACATGCCACCAAGGTTGGCTTCAAATACCTCTCAAAAGGTGTTGATTAGGTGTCACCAAAAAGGGGGTAGAGAGGGTATTAAGTGCCACCATAATTTGACCTAAGCTGCCTGATGAAGGAGACCATAATTGGAAAGAGGAATGCTATGCTACTAATTTTCCTATAAACACACATGTGACACTTAGAAAAAATACACACAAGATCTTCTTGCTTGGCTTAATAGAGGAGTATTCTTTTGCTTTTCTTTTGATTTGCTTTGGAAAATGAATTTCCAAGTATCTTGTAGAATGCCTGCCTTGTATTCTTTATGATAAAGATGAAATGAAGGTGAAGTTTCAATCGCATAATTGTGTAAGTATGAATTACGAGGATAATCCTTCCAAGATGGATAAAGGCATTAAAGTATAAATGAATGGTGGTGAATGCAACATGGCAAGTTGGGAAAAGGCAGCCTGCCGCCTGCAGCTAGGAATTAACTTTGCTTCTCAAGAGCGGAATAAAATTTGGAAGCGGCAAAAAAGAAGCTTTCAAATTTACCAAACTATATTCTTACGTAAAACTAATAATCTATATATATATATAGACTTTTGTTTGTCTGCGATGCAATGATAACGATAGCCATTTGAAAAGGAAGAAAAAGGAATTGCTTTAGTCATAGAAAAGCTCGCAAAGTAACACTAATATTAAACGGGGTAATAATTGTTGTAGAAATTTATGTTTATAATAAAATACAATACCGTATACGTTTTGATAAAGCTGAAACTCTAGAAATGAAGAAGATGATGGCATGATTAAGTTATTACTTAGAAATGTCATGATACTGATACGTAGTTTTCTTTTCTTTGAATGGAAGTTTTCGGCAAGTTGATTTATGTACCATAAAAGACGAGTGGGACCAATATCTTTTGGGACAGGAAACTTCCCCAGTTCTCAGACAATCAAATCAGTAAATGAACATGTTGATCGCATATTTGTTTATTATTAATTCCAGAGGAGTATTCTTTTGCTTTTCTTTTGATTTGCTTTGGAACCAAGTATCTTGTAGAATGCCTGCCTTGTATTCTTTATGATAATTTGGCAATTAGTATGACTTATCTGATTCAATTAGTCCTGGTCAAGTCGGAGCTCAATCATTATGGATTTTTGTTAGCTTACTTGACTTGCATATCTTAGAGATGTTACTGGGGGGAGTGCAACAGTGACACGTTTAGGAATGCAGACTTTTTTATCATCTGAAAGTTTGGGTTGCATTTTTATGCTTTTTTTTTATGTGTGGCTGAATATCTATTGTATTTACTTCTGAATAGGCACAGTTCCAGTAACTTGGTCTCTTCCTATGGTATTTACTTTTAAATATTTCTACTTGTAGTTCTGGTAAGTGTCAAATTATTCACTGGAGACAAGGTCACAAGGATGCGTGTTGTCCCTTGATTTCCACTATGCCATTGAGAGAGGAAGGTAGCTTTGTTGGTGTAACAGCATCACAAAAAAAGTTAGGAAGTTATAGTAATGATTCTGAGATAGAAGGCAATGTTTCTTCTGAAGCTGTATCGATGAAAGATAATGATGCCAATCTTAGGCCTTGTGCAGATGAAGAAGGAACACATTTTGATTTTTTGTCTAGCAATATTGACAGACCAGAGAGACCTAGTGCTGATGCAGTTACTCCCATGCCTGGAACAAGGACTAGAGTCAAGAAGATGAAACAGAAAATGTCACCATCTTCAGAGTCCATTAATTCAGTTGCTAATATAGGTGCCGCTTCTCGTGCAAATAAATCAAATGATATGCAATTGAGTCAAAATGATGAAGAGGTTAACTTCAAATCGCAGCTTCCCAATGGGAAGACAACCATGCCCAATGATTTCCGACTGGGAAAATTGGGTGAGAAGAAGCCTGTTGGAGGAGGTGCTTTGCCTGAATTGTTAATTAAAGACTCTTCTAAATCCCAGAGCTCTTTATTTGTGAGTTCTTCAAGGCCAGATTCTGTAATTAAAGATAGTAAAGATGATTCTACACTCTCTAAGGGCACAGATATTCGATCTTCGTCATTTACTGCTCCTCGGACATCTTCAGCTGCAGCAGATCAATCACATACCATTTCTAAGTCTGTGTTTCCGACAAAAAATAATAATATTCCAAGCCTGCCACAAAATGCCCGTCGTGGGTTTAAAACATCAATGCAGAAGGTTGTACAGCAGTTTAGAGCTTCCAGACCATTGAAGTCTCATGTGGTTGGTTCAGAGACAGAGGTTGCTGAAAATTACAAGGACAAGGTTATTTGCATGTTTTGATGTGGTTTTCTTTGGAGCCCTGTGGTTTTCTTAATTCCCATGTCACACTGTATTCATTGCTTTTTTTACTTTTTTTTATTTGACAGACAATATTTCCATATGATCTATTCACGAAACTCTACTCTTGTGATGAGGTGGAATTATCCCCATTTGGCCTTACGAATTGTGGAAACAGGTAATTTTAGAATTCTTTCAATTTATAAAACACTGATATATGGATGCAATATGTTTTTGAGTGCTTCAGTTTCCATGCTCTTAATATTGTTTTCTGGTGAATACTTCTACAAGGTTGGTGAATTAACCATTGCTGTTGTTTCTGGTTCATACTTTTTGAAACAACAAGATTGCTAAAATTATGTACTTATTATCTTAGTCTGTCTTCTGTCCGTTGTTTATGGTTTTCCACTATATTTATTTTTTGGCTATTTAGAGGTTTTAAGCCATTGATTTTTAAATTAAGGCCACATTCTTTTGGTAATTTAAGAAGGCATTTCACATTGAAATATTTAGTTTCTTGTTTTTCCATATGGCATAAATTAACTTGAATTTCTGCAGTTGTTATGCTAATGCTGTGCTCCAATGCTTGGCATTTACTCAGCCTTTGAGTTCTTATCTTGTTCAAAGGCTCCACTCCAGAGCTTGTAAGTTTTTTTAATGCTTTGTTTGTAGATTAACATCTAGTTTATTATTAAGATTTTGTGCTCGTTAACCCTCTCATTCTTTCAATTATCATTTTTCCCAGGTCAAAAGAGAGAGTGGTGTTTCATTTGTGAGTTTGAGCGCCTAATTCTGAAGGCAAGGGAGGGAAACTCTCCTGTGTCCCCCATAGGTATACTATCCAAGATTGAAAAAATTGGAAGTCATCTTGGTCATGGGAGAGAAGAAGATGCTCATGAATTTCTAAGGTGAAACAGCTAACAACCTACTGTTTGTTTATATTTACTGTTTTTATATTAAAATTGGGGATAATAACTGTAAACCCCACAAGGTTTCCCTAGTATACTATACATCCCCGAAGGTATCATAAATAACTTTGAGACCCCACCATTATTAAACGTTATGAATTTGTCATCTGACTAGTAAATACCTATATTGCCATTGTCCTTCAACCACCTTCCCCCGCCCCACCCCACCCCACCCCAACACCTATATCCCTGATCAACACAGCAAACAACCAAATGTAACCGATTCAAATCTAATCAACAATGAAATTCAACCAATCCAAACCTAATCTGCAACGAATTCAAAATCAACCTACAAGATATTTTTTTATTTAATTGGATGATCCACAAAATTTCATAACGTTTGATAAATAGTAAGGGTCTCAGAGCTATTTTTGATACCTCTAGGGGTTCATGGTAGTAGGGAAACCTTGGGAGTTTTACAGCTATTGTGCCTTAAAATTTGTTATCTTCGCAAATGTGAATTACGACATTACTCTATAAGATGGCAGGTGTGCTGTTGATACAATGCAATCTGTTTGCCTCAAGGAGGTTGGGACCAAAGGAAAATTGGCAGAAGAAACAACTTTAATAGGCTTGACTTTCGGGGGTTTCCTTTTATCTAAGGTTTGTTCATGATCTTGATGGTACATCTACGATAATGTTTTTTCAAAAGTTATTTTTCCTTACCAAAGTAGGACTCGTCTCATTTTTGTTATTTGGAATGTCATGATCGGGTTTTATCAGATCAAATGCTTGAAATGCCACAGTAAATCTGAGCGGTGTGAGCGGATGATGGATCTAACTGTTGAGATAGATGGGGACATTGGAACACTTGAAGATGCTCTTGCCCAATTTACAGCTACTGAGATCTTGGTTGGAGAGAACAAGTATCATTGCGACAGGTTAATTAAATGCTCATTTTCCATTCTTAGTTCTTGCTTAAATTTCCTAGAATCAAGATATTTACATGTTCCGTTGTTTTCTGCCCTATGTTTAGGTTCTTAGAATAAAAATCTCATTCATTTGGCACTTTAGGTATTATTCATTTTATCTAAGTTTCAAGTCTTACTTTTATTCTGTGGGTTCTTCTCTGATTACAATACAAGTCTCTTAAAGTAATTGAATAAATTGTTTGACCCTTTAGTGATGCAAAGTAAATTTTAAATTCTATTGTTTCAATCAGGTGTAAATCATATGAGAAAGCCAAAAAGAAGTTGATGATATTGGAAGAGCCAAATATACTTACTATTGTCTTAAAAAGATTTCAGGTAGTTCTTTGATTGCAAGTTTGAACCTGTGTTTTTTATGTGATCTTGAATATTGATGTTGGCTCTGCCATTTGTACCTTGTAGTCTCAAAACTTTGGGAAGTTGAATAAATCAGTTCAGTTCCCTGTTGTCCTCAACATAGCTCCATATATGAGTGAAACCAGCGACGGATCTCCTGTTTACAGTCTCTATGCAGTGGTTGTTCACTTGGATGTTATGAATGCTACATTTTCTGGTCATTATATGTGTTATGTGAAGGATTCTCATGGGGAGTGGTTCAGAATTGATGACAGCACTGTATGTTTGTTGTTTACCTCTAATGCGTTTAAATTTATTGTTTTTTCTTTGAGGCTTGGCTTTGTTTCCTCTCTTATCTATTGGTTACCGAAAAATATACCCTTTAACTAAAAGCCGCCCCCCTTTTGAAGTTGGAATTGACTTAGAACAAAAGAAAACTGTTCTACATATGTATTTTGAACCTTTCCCCTCATTGTATCAAATGTTTACGATTGTAAATACCAAATTATACTTGCATCCTTGATTAATTGAGGTACACTTATTATGAAATCTTGCATCCTCAAGGTTGGACTTCATTATTTGGATACATTTTAGCATCTTCCATTTTTCACATTTCTGAATTTATTAAGAGAATTGATGAAACTTGTTCAATATGTTAAATGGTGTCTTTTCTGCATATACGAACTATAGCTGTTGACTTGTGTTGTTTTGCTGGTTGAGATACTATGCTAGAAAATAAATAGATAAATTATATTTTTAGATTGAACTTATACAAATTTGGATAATCCTTTTTTTTTTTTTTCAATAATTAGTTTGGAATCTGTTTTTGAATTATAAACTGACTGGTGATATATTATGTAGGTTATGCCTGTAGAATTGGAGGTGGTCTTATTACAGGAGGCATACATGCTCTTGTATGCAAGGTAACCTATCAGTATGGTTGGATTGATATAATAAATAATCTTCACTTTATTGGAGCATAAACATATTCAGTTTTCTTATTCTCAGGCACTCTCCACGGCCCCCAACTTTGATGAGAAATAACATGGTGTCTTATGGTGTGAAGTCCAAGAGGAGTTGGGAAGCTGTTCCTTCTGGCCATAATTCTTCCAAGCAGAAATCTAATTCTGTTATTCCAGCTACGCAAAAGTTAGGTTTAACCAACAATCAGATGCCTCGTAAAGATGAATGGAGGTATCAGTCAATACGAAGAATTCCAACAGTAGATTCATTAAGTGAAAGCTCTTCCATTTTCAGCTGGTCCGATGCCAGTTCTTGCAGCACAGCTAGTACGAAGGATTCTTCAAGGAGTGAGGACTTAACTGATTTCATATTTGGTGAAATGGGACCTAGCTGGTATAGCCGCTATGGGATTTTATCAGACTCGGTTGCATCTTCCTCCCAAAACTTTAACACAGACTCAGATGACTGTAGAGAGGGTTGGAGACAAGATGGAAACCCTGAAATTTTGGATACTGACTCAATTGAACATTATGAAAACTTAAGTTACCGGTATGTTAGTAATAGCAGTAAGGGTATTAATTCTGACAAGGTATTCTGGACTAATCCTTATGATGTAAGATTAAGGAGAGCAAGTGACAATACATCAGCTCAAACGTTTTATTGAGGTTTGAGTTGATATTAAATTAAGCAATCGTCTTGGTATATTTATTGAAATATAATGGAGAAAGTTAATTATCAGTGGCCTCTTAATCTCTCTATCCATCATTCCTTTCCGTTACTTAATTGATGGATAGAGATTATAAGTGAGATATAAGTTGATTTCTTGTAACTTCTGGTCCTTACTATTATGTTCTATACAACAAACAAATGCAAATATCTCTAATTGTCACCTGTCTACTGAAGCCGCAAAATTAACAGAATGTTTACGAAAGCCAGAAAATTAATAGAATGATTGACAATTCATCCAGGCGGTTACATTCACCAGTCAACCGAAGCCCATAAAAAAGGAAAATAAATTCAAGGTTGGGGCATTAAGCTAGCAAAGAGGAAGAGGCAGGCATTGAAAGTCTACTGCAAAAGAAACGAAAGAAACAAAAGCCAAATGCCTGCGGCCACAACAATACCCAACTATTGCCACAAGTTTAATCATCGCTCACTCTTCTCACTCACCCGCGCCAAGGCAGCTCCAATGGTTACCTCGTCAGCTAGCAGTAGCCACGGCAACAGTGCAGGCGCATACACTACCATCAAAGAGAGAGTAACCTTTGAGAAAGAAATCAAAAAGAGCAAATTCATCGCCATCGCTGGACCTATTTCCAACGAACAATCAGCCCGTTCTTTCCTTTCTCAGGTATTTTATATTTATATAATCCATGTTGACAATTTCGTTTTTAATAATTAAATGGATATTATTTCATGTTCTTTGTGTAGGTTGGGGACCCTCGTGCTACTCACAACTGCTGGGCTTATAAGGTATGGTGTTTGAAATTTGAATAATAATTGTATTGTTTGTTAGATTTGAAATGATTTGTAAATGTAGTTTTGTAATATAATTATAGGTTGGAGATCAATACCGGTCTAATGATGATGGTGAACCTTCGGGTACTGCTGGCAAACCTATTCATTCTGCTATTGTTTCTTCTGGGTTAGATAGAGTTATGGTCGTTGTCACAAGGTGATTTTTTTTTTTTTTAAATTTTTGTGTTTACCCATTTCTTTTACTAGATTTTTTAGGAATATTTTCTTGAGTTCCTCGTGAGTTTAGCTAAAATACAGGCTTACTCCTGAGTTGAAACCTCCTTTCAGATTATCAAAATTTTTACAAACCATTCATCATCACATGCGTATATGAAGTAAATGAAATTTACCTCAGATGTTATGTGCTTCAAATTTGTTTGAAGGCTCCCTGTGTAGGAAAAGAAAAATGATAATTCAGGCTGGTGTTGTGAGCTAAGCATTTTGTTGGTGCATGTGAAACCCACAGAATTTATGAAATTACAAATGCTCAAGTATGGTATAATCATTTAGTTTTAGGAACCCTTTAAATTTTCTTTGTGTCGTTTCTGTTCCCTTATTAGTTACATCTCCACATTTTACTTAACTTTATTCACAAACGGAAGGTATTTTGGAGGTATAAAACTGGGTACTGGAGGACTTGTTAGGGCTTATGGTGGAGTGGCATCTGAATGCTTGAGAAATGCACCTACTATTCTTGTCAAATCTAAGGTAATTAACTTCTTTCTTGGGCTTCACTTTGATTGGTAAAACTACTTCCATATTTATCATATCTTATGGTAAAGGTTCCAATTAATTTTGTTTCTTGATTTTCATTTTTGGGAGTTTTTTGTTGGATATTGTAGGTTTCAATGGGTGTAGAGGTTCCATTTGAACTTTTGGGAGTTTTATATCATCAGGTGAACTCTCAACTTGTATTACTGAATGTCAATAACACTCATTCCTCTTAACTGTGATTTGAATTTTGCATGCTACAGTCTTGGAGTTTAAATAGGATTTTCCAGTTTCCGCTATCACTGTTAGATAGGCATGCTTTATTTTCATTATTGAGGTCCATAAGTTTTAAGCATGTCTTGTTGCAATCTTAACAGCATAATTTGATTTTCTTTTTCATATTCTGTATCCTGTTTTGTGCTCTTGCTAAGTTTTTCTCTGAAGTGACCATAAGCACCGCAAAACTTAAGATGTTATCCAACCTTCATGGGATATAGATTTCTTTGTCTCCAACAAATATGGCATTCTTATGTGCTACATTCTCATTTTGATTTTCCCAGCTACAATCGTTTCAAGTTGAGGACATCAAGCAGGATTATGATACTGGTAAAGATGGAGTCACCATGGTTACTTTCAAAGTTGATTTTGATCGGGTTGAGAATTTGGAGGATGCAATCAAAGGCAATTGTAGCCGAGATATTGTTTTCTATAAACACTGAGACTGACTTTACTAGTTGTCATACTCGAGTAAAGAGATTGTCAACACTTCTGATAAGTTCATGAAGGGAACTGGTCCAGGAGGGGTATGCACACCTCTTTCCCTGCTTTAGAGAGTTTTTTTTTTTTAGTGACAAGTGGGGTTGAATTTGCTTATAAATTGTTTTGGGGCTATTTCCTGTAAAATTCCCTGTAAAATTAATAGCCAGGGGATACTAATCAATTCTGAAAAGGTGATTGTTGACCTGATATCTTATTGTACATAAAATTTTAAATTTATGGAAGTTCCATACCAAAATGTATTAATATTGGATCCTTGTAGACCATTGAGAAAGATAAGAACTTTAGATGAGGATGAAGTTATCACCTGAATTTATGTCTTTGTAACAGAATGTTCTGTTTAATGCCAATGTTACTAGTTTCTTATTCAAGGATTTTGGCTGCCAGCTTTGTCCATTGATGCAAAACTTCTAAGTTTATAGTGTTTATTAGTATTTTTCCTCGTAGAGCATAATGCTTAAAGTCAGAATTGAAGATAAGCAGTTCTCCAATATATTTTCACTTCTAAATACAGATATATTTACTTTCTTGTCCAGAAATAGCATCTTTACCAACGGTAATTGCATATATGTTGTATTAATTTTCTTGTAACTAGTTCTTTAAATGGAGAACCTGGAATTTGAAGACAATTTTATAAAATAAATGAAGTCTTAGTGATTGGCTTTTGCCTGTTTGGTTTTGGACTAGAGTTAGTGCCTTTGTGCCTGCAGGTCATTTGATATTTGCTGGTTCCTTGCAGCCTTATGTGCTGCTTTTCTAGTTTTGTTACTCCTTCAACATTTTGAAGATGGAGCATAAATTAAAATAATATTTATCTCCATGGCCATATCCTTAAAAGAGCTTGTTTTGAGAACTGTAACATCTGTATCAAGAAGACTAGTACACAATAAAATATACTTCATACATTACTATAAAGACACACTAAGATTCTCTGGATGAGAATGAAATCAATGATACACAAAACAACAAATATATATATGGACTAACTCAAGTCCACCAGAAAAACACTCGTGCCATGGCAAGTCCCACGATATCTGACTTGAAACACATCCAAGAAACATTCTAACTGGTGGTAATAACCGGTAACTGTGGCATCTCAAGGGCTAGTAGCTCATTTAGATGGGGGTGGGGAGGGGAATGGAATGGTTGGTATTGTTGTTGGGATGGTGGGGATTGTGGGCAGAGGAGTAGATGGCAATGGGGGCAGTGTAACCTTAGGGGTTGTGGGGATGGTGGGCAATGTAGGTTGTGGCAAAGATGGGATTTGGGTGCTTGGCAAAGGTGGCAGTGTGGGCTTTGGAAGAGTTGGTTGCGTTGGCAATGTTGGCAATGGAGTTGAGGGCAATGGCGGTAAGGTGGCCTTAGGCAAAGTTGGCACTGAGGGCAATGGCGGTAAGGTGGCCTTAGGCAAAGTTGGCACTGAGGGCAATGGAGGCAATGTGGCCTTCGGCAGAGGTGGAATTGTAGGCAGTGTTAATGCTGGAGGTGGAGCTGCTGGTGTGTCCAACAGATGGCGAGCTGCCAGGCTTATGTCAACGCTGGAGAATGATACTGCTATCAACAAACATAGAGCCAGAAAATCTTTAGAAAATGCCATTTTTGGATAATAGCAGAAGGTACAAGACTCTAGCTGGAATTTGTAAACAATGGGCAAATTCTAGTACGTGTTTTCTTGAAGAGTTGGTCATATCAAATAGGCTTATATAGACGGGAACAATATTGAACTATGCTTTAGAATCAAAGTTTGATGAGTTGTGGTTGGAGAAAGTATGAAGAAACATTGGTTAGTTTATCTCCCTAATAGGACTAACCCAAACTCTTAAGCAATCCACAGAAGTTCGTGGTTATGAAATGATTGGGGTAATTCAACTAACCTGTGACTCAGAAAAATACCTTATCGCCCAGATAGTTGTAAATTTGGATTGTTTGGGCAATCAATCTGATGGTTAATCGACACATGTTTGATCTCATGCATTGGTGCAATATAACCAAAGAGATTGGTCATTAAACTCTTTTAGGTGAAAGTGCAGGAGTTTGGTGAACTAACAAATATGGAAAGAGGTTGTTACCAAGTTAGCCTAGAAAATCTAGCTCAACCTGAACTTGACACTTCTGTTATTATAAATTTGGGTGTTTGAACCTCATGGGATTGGTCTGGTGATTAAGAAGGTGTATTCCCTTCTTTGACTTCTTAGGTTCAAAAATCAACTAATTATTA
>WYDK02118157.1:6646448-6677953 GCA_009867345.2 Toxicodendron radicans
GGTGGGGTGATTTTGTTAAAAATTAAAGTTTAGGGTGGTTGGGCGTTTTGTAATTATTAATAAAGGAAAGACTAATTTTATCCAAATATTTTACTGTTTAAGGGCATAATGAGAATAAAAAGGGTAAGGAGAGGGGTAAGTTTTAATAACACCTCCTCTCAAGGGTATAAGATTACCCAACTTACCCCCCACAAATACTATTGATAATGTTTTTTTTCAGGTAATCTTTTTTTACTTGTCAATCAAATATCATCATTTGAACAATTTAAGTTTTATTACTCGAAACCAAACGCACTCTTAGGATATGTTTGGTGATTTTAGCTTGAGATTCAGAAAACAAATACGTCCAAGGACTAATACAAAAAAACAAAAGGGCTGGTGTGCCTTTTTATTTTTTGAAAAAACAAAAAATCTTTTTGCTTGAGTTTGAAATCTTGCTTTTGCCTCAAAATTGGAATTTGGACTTTCAGCTTTTTGTTTACTTTGTCATTGTTACGAATTGAACTTCAGTATTCAAAGATAAACGAGACAAACTTGAGGAGAAATTTCAGCTTTAATCTGCTTCAATTACATTTCACACCCACAACTGATTTTACAACTAATCTGTGGTGGCAATCCCTGTGATTGACCACAACATTACATCTCAGCCCCTCATGGCCTTACAACACACACAAATTGATTCACTATTGACCTTCGGATCTGTCAACATAACAACCAGATTGGATTTCCCAGAAAATATGAAGAGTAGGCAAGGGTGTTGGACCCGCCCCACCCCGAACGGGACGGGGATTCCCTGGAAAAGTTTATTGCGAGTCCCAAAAAAACCCGTTCCTGGGTGCTAGGATAGTCTTAGCCCCGTATTGCCCTTGTCCTGTCACAGGTTTTAGAAAACATAGTGTATTAAACTAATAATACTATAGTTCTAATTAATTTTTTAATGTAAAAATGTATTTGTTTGAAAATTTTAATAGAATTCTAATAATCTGATAAAATTAGTTCATATTTTTGTAACTACTATAATGGTTATATTGTTTACTTTGTCTAAAAAAAAAAGTTAATAATTAAAAAGTTGCCTTCTCAACCTAATCCATATTTAATTTGAATAACCATGTTATTGCAACAACTTGAATTAGAAACTAAATTATTCCATGTTATGTCTGATTAAACATGATATTGTAATGCATTTGTTATTACATTTTATATTAATTTATAATATAAAATTTTATTAGACATTATTGTATTATATGTTGATATCTACAGTTTAACAAAATCATATTAATAATATATGTGAGATTTTGCCTTATTGTGATAAATATAATACTATGAGCATCCTCCATTAGTTCGTATTAATCACTAAATTATTGCATTTGGTGGCTTTAGTTGCGACTGTGACTGTTGTTAGTTCTTCTAATGATGACACATAAAGAATTTTTAATTGGAAAACATTATGGTACAAAATTTTTGGAATAAGCAAAAAGTCTAGCTTATATATTAGAAAAAATAAAACAACCAGTTTCAAAGTTGAATGTATACTCAAAAATTTTTCTTTTTAAAAATAGAAAATAATTTATTCCCACCTAGACTATTGCAATATTTTAAGTTCCAACCCCCACTATTGTTTATTCCAAGTTCCCACCTTTAAACTATCACCATTAGTTTTTGAACCTTTGACTTTTGATTATTTGACAATAGAAAAATTGGATGGTGATATAAAAACCCGAAAATGCCTTATTTTGGGTATATTTAATAATTGTGGGGGCATTTTCGGGTTTTTACATGACCATCCAATTTTTCTATTGTTAAATAATCAAAAGTCAAAGGTTTAAGGGCAGTTTGATAATAGCACCCTTTAAACATGTGTCAGAACTAGAGGTGTTAAAAAACATCGATAATTGAATCGAACCGGTAACCGAACCAAAAAACTGGTTTTTCACAAAACCGGTTCGGTTGATAAGGTGAACCGGTTTTTCGATTCGGTTATTGGGTTACCATAAAAATGGTAACCAGGTGACTGGAACCGGTTTTTCAAATCGGTTATAAATAAAAAAAAAATATATAAATATATATATATTAATATAATGCATTATAAACCGGTTAACTGGTTTTTAATAATTGAGTAATAGCTAAATCGGTTCGAAAAAATCTCCGAATCGAAAAACCGGTTACCCGGTTATGAACACCCATAGTCAGAACTGAACAGTAACTAATGATGTTAGTTTAAAGGTGAGAACTTAGAATAAACGATAATGGAGGTGGAAACTTGGAATATTGCGATAGTCTAGGTGGGAATAAAATATTTCATCTTTAAAAAAAAAAACCACAACATTATGGTATAGAGTTAATTCCCCACAGGAGATTTTCCTTGATAAAACCTAGTTGAACGGGACGGGACAAGGCAGGATGGGGGCGGAAATTCTTTGTCAAACCAGCCCTTGAGTGCGGGACGGGTGTGGGTGCGGGGGATCAGTTCCCCGCCGCCACCCCGCGCCTATCCCTAATGAAGAGCACCCTTTACTTGAATCACTGCTTCCCTTAATATTTCTTCATATATTAAAACGTCAGCGTTTTGATTCTTGTATTAACTGGACTTAAACTTCTTAATATTTTTGTTAATCCTCCTGTAGCTGCAGTAGTTTGGATTCATCTTTAGTTTAGCTTGTAAACTGCATATTTGCAGTCAATACTCATTGAATTTGGTCTTACCTTTATTAGCTTCTTTCTCTCACCTATCTCCGAATAATATATCAGAGTGCAAGTAAAATACAAAGACATACTAGATTTCTCTTCTTCCTTGTCCAAATGACAGAAATTGAACCCTGAAGATCTGTTAAACGTTGTTTTAGATACTTTGCTATGGATATATATGTTTTCTAATATACGGGATTATAATTTTTAGGGTATTCAAAACTCATTATTGTTGAACCTTGTATATAGATTCACATCTCAAGTCTTCGGAATTTGGGAATTTAGTGCCATTTGGAGAAGTTATTGTTACTATATCGGAGTTGTTAGATCAGAGATTTTCAGTGTCATGCCAAATAAGAAGTATAAACACTCAAAAGCTCGCCAGAAAAATTTGTTCATTATCATCTTCATTTTGGTTATAAAAAGTTCATTGTTATCTGGAAACAGTCACAATTTATTCTTTTATATGCCTTTTGACACAGGAAGATATAACCAAGGCTTAGCCTAGAAGTTTTGAAACCCTAGTTAACAAGTGTCAACGCTAAAGTACATCAGAATGTTTCCATCTTTAATTTCTGACAAAAAAATTAAAGCATATGAAAGACTCAACTGCCTTTCTAAAAGAGATGTAGTAATGTTGAAGAGACAATTATCACGCTTACAAACATATTTGGGTGGGATTAAATATATGATGGAGGTATCGGATATTGTAATCATCGTTGATCAATAAGAAGAATATATGACTTTTCGTGAATGTTTTATTTTAAGAATTCTAACAATATATTTAATCGATACAAATTATGACTTCGATCTCGCAGATATTTTGATTCCCGCAAATGATGATATTATAGCTTCAATCCGATTAATTCTTAACAAATTAGTATTCACAATTTATGAGGATCGTTCTAGCTATATACAAAATTTTTTATTAATAATAAGATAAATGAATAAGATAAATCAATTTTTTTGGTAACTCCCTATATTTATGGAATCGGTTACAAGTCCAGAATCGCACAAACAAAAAAAAAGAAAAAAGTCCAAAATAATATGAATTGTAACTTGGGTCAATCGATGATTTATGTGAACTTTGAGAATATATATATATGGAAAGGGACAGAACTCACCCCCCTCCAGAAAAAAATCCATATCTTCCTTTCCTAATTCCTAGGGTGGAGAAATTTGAGAATTATGATAACGTTCATGTGCACCTGTCTTAAATTAATGTTAACATCACAACTTTAAAGAAGCCATTTTCAATGGTGTGATGACTCAGTAAAGTGACATTTCATTTGTTGGGATGATAAACTAACGAAAAAATATACATAATAAAAACTTAATCTTGGTCTAATCACTTTTATCATTTATTGATGATTGACACCTGGCCAAGGCTCGTAACCTGAGGCATAATTGCTGCAGTAATTTAATCTTAATCTTGAATTAGGTGCCTCCTTAATCTCGAATGTTATTGGTCTAACAAATCACATTCACATGGGTTGAGCCAATAGCTAGCAATTTCTGAATAGGGACAGTCACCAAACCTTTATGATTATTGGTGCCTTAACTGGCCCCTTATCTTTGCATAGATGTGGTCAATGAAGTAATTAATTAAGTAATAAAATCAAAAGTGATAATGAAACCAAGATGTGGATGACATATAATACTAATAATATATTCTTCATTATCTTAGTAGAATAACTCCTTTATATTAGCACATTAATTTGAGGATGGTGAGTACGGATTGTTTGCCATTGGCTTTGAACGATACAAGCGTGCCAATCCTTCCCTCGATTGGCGGATGCTTAATCTAGGTTTTCACATGTGTGTCAGTCTTTGCAAGATTAATTTCATGCAACTTGCATTATATAATTTCCACTAAATTGAATTTGATGGGTTATATATATTTCTTTAAAGACATCACATTTTCCTGTAATGCTGATCTCAGGATAAAAAAAAGTAGAGAAAAGGCAAAGATTATATGCAATTTGTTGCTTTTGATTATAAAAAGTAATGGAAGTTAGAATAATTACTTTTATATATGGGGTTGTATTAGGGAGTTTCGATCCAACTACCAAATGAGAAAAAGATTTACGAACCAAGAAACGTGCAACAACCAAGAAATTTGGATGTGCATAACAGTCCGATTTATCTTTACCTAATTTGGAAACCTCAGACAAAACCATTTTCTCTAACCCCAATGTTTTGTCTGACACGTGGAGAATCCCCCCAAATTCGCTTGTTTTACAATGACCACGGCCTGCAAATTCACCAGCTTTTGGATTTGGATTGCCTTCAGTAATTTTGGCTGAGTTAAAAATCGAAGTAGGGTTACTTGGGAAATGCAAGTGTATAACACAGCTTAGTAAAACAAAGATATAAAAAGACTTAAATATTATTTGACAGACTTTGACAACATTTCTTGTTAATTGTAGACGAAGCATTTTTTAATGCTTAAAAAGAAAAAAGTTATCTTTCGCAGTATATTTTTCCAAATTAATATGCTCATTCTAATATTGTATCTTATACATCCAAAAACATGTATTCTGAACATTATGTATACGTATACCTTTAATCTAATTTAAGGAGCTCTCACCATATCTTTAATTTCTTCCTTCATATACATATATATCTGTATAAGTTCCATACTTGAGCCTTTATCAAAATATATTAAATATTAATTAAATGAAACATGCTTGAGCTTTTAGTATACTTGAAAATTATGTAATGCTAATCTCAACTCAAGATATATAAACTATCTAATTAAGACTACTTGAAAAAATAAGATAATATTGATATCTTTATATTTCAATGTGTCATTGATAAATTCGTATTTTCACAGGTCATTGACAAATTCGTATTTTCACGTGTCATTGATATATATGCTGATGGCACAATCAAAGTGTTCTAAATACAAGATATATACAGTAGTCTAAATAGATATCCCTGTTGTAACCCTTACAATTCTTCAAAATCACTCCATTAATTTCCCCATTAAGCATTTATGCTCCCCACAATCACTTGCTTTCTTATAAAGCTGTTGATGACCACCAAAATCACTAACTGATCCTTTCTAAGTCCTCCTTGGGGCTCTCCACAGTAAGTTATTCTAATTTCTTCTGGTTATGGAGGTAATAGTATCCTTGATTTATCCTTTAAAATGACCTAACTCTGTCTCTTTTCATACTGTGACCAGAAACCCTAGAACACAACTAACAAACGATGGGGAGGGGGAAGATTGCGATCCAAAGGATCGATAATTCTACAAGCAGGCAAGTGACTTTCTCAAAGAGAAGAAAAGGATTGATTAAGAAGGCCAAAGAGCTGGCAATTCTTTGTGATGCAGAAGTTGGACTTTTCATCTTCTCAAGCACAGGAAAGCTCTATGAATTTGCAAGCACCAGGTTTGATATTATTTTCTTGCTGTTTTTCTGTTCTTCTTAATAAGCCATAATGTTTTGGAATCTAGAAAGTCTTCGGACCTGAATCATATATATATCTTCCTAGGACTTCATGACGGCAGAAATGTTCAGTATTTCAAAACTTTAACTGGTTTCTTTCTGCTGTTTATTAGATTTCCTTACATTTAATAGCAGTCATGAATTTTCATTCATAAAGATTTTTATTAACTAGGGTTTAGGTTTGGACTGAAACATATTTTGCAAGGGTATCACTTTCATTATTTCTAGCAAAAAGTTTCATGTATAGGACGGCATGGCCATACGATGTTATGTCTGTTTTCTATAGGGAAATGAAGAGCTGCATCATATATAGCAGAAATAATACCCCATATAGTCTCCCTGTCACGAAAAATTAGATGGGATAGCTAAGCCTTGAGCTGATTTGGTGCAATAGAATGCGTTATCAAAACCAACAAAATTCCAAGTCTGATGCAGAAGATAGATATGGAGAAAGCTGGAGTAAACTGATAAATATAAAAAGGTAATTACGAGAGACTAAAATTTGCATGCCTAATTTGCTCATATAATGCGTTATATCATCGGTCTCATGGTCACACTCCTTCAGCTATAGCTAGGAATATGTATAGTTTCCAAAATCCCAGTTCAACAAGGTAAAGTGAACATGAAATCTAGTTTTATAGTGCTGAAACTATAGGAATAGATAAGGCGATATTGCAAGAAAATAAATAAAATGATATGAATAGATAGGACTGATTTATCATTATCTTTGATTGACATAAGGAATGAAAAGTTGAATGTGGTTGTGAAGACGTTCATTCAACATAAGGGGAGGCGATATACAAAAAGATAACTGAATCTACTAGTCCTTAGTCCTTTCCTTATTCAAGCTCTATTAAATTTAGATTTAGTTAGTTAAGCGAAACTGTTCCTCTTAGGTCTTTAAGCCTTCACTGCTTCTTTAAATAATAAAACTACATAATGATATTTAACATCCTCAGCTCATCAGTTCAACAAATATTAAAAGGCACTGTAAAGATATCATATATGTAAGTTCTTTGGCCCTATCCAGGAGGATATCTCGCATGATTTATATTCTATGTTTTTTATCCCAGCATCATCCTAGTGTTCTTATATATAATACCATTTGTTCAGTTTGCTTGTGTTCTTTTCATGACCTTGACGGTGACCAAAACTTTTTGATCTTCTACCCAGTTACTGGTGTGTGATATATATCGTATACTCTCCATCCCTTTAAGTTGCTTTTCTAATTGTCGATAGAAACCCACAATTAATCATCGTATGATCCCATTAGCAGTAGCATCCCAATTTTTTATTTTTTATTTTTTTTATATAGATATATATAAGATAGTGATTTTACATTGAGTAAGCACATTAATATTGCCATTTGCATGCTTTAAGGGAGTCCAATTAGTACAGCTAGTTATAGTGTTAGGTATAAACCTTTATCATATCCTGATCCTAAAGCTAATATTTAATTTTGATTAAGGACCGATATAATATAATTTTGTATTATCATACTCCACATTGGTCATTAATAAGGATAATAATTTTGTCCACTAACAAAAGTTAATGATTATTAATAATCAATAAGGTTAATTTATATATTAAAGTCCAAATTTATGTAGCAAACTTATATCTTTGTTGTCAAACATTTCAGCATTCTTATCCTTTTGAGGCAACTTCAACGACTTTAGATCGATCAAATGTATAGCAAGCTTAATTCAACTTTTTAATTAAAAGAATTAGACCGCCCCCACTCTAATCTATAGTCTTAGTTCACATACATATCATGAATCATCATTAGATATAATTGGTAGTGAACAGTTAAAACAAATTTCAAATAGAGTTATCGTTATAGAGGGACACCAGCTCACGGTGTGATTTGAACAATCAAAATCAAGCATTTTATCAACTTTAGCTATATAGTGACAAGACATCTTTGGTATTTAATCAAAGCACTCAACATCTTTCACATGCCCTTTTTTGTGATGCTTGCTACTAGGGACGTAATCATAAGTTTTAGTTAGTGGGATCAAAATCATCAACTATAAACCGGAACCCTAAATTATAACTTAGGTTTTTCTAACAACTTTTACTAATTCAATAAAATTCAACTCATAAACTCATAAAAACTCATCAAAACCAACTTTAAATATCAAACAATCAATCAATATATCAAAATTAAACCAAATCTCTATAACTTAGGGTTTTATCAAATTTTTAAACTCATTCAAAATTAACCCAATAACTAATCAAAATTTATCAAACTCAAATTAAAACAATAACTAATTAACACATACCTCAACATAAACAAGATTAAATCAAAACTCATTTCAAAATCTAGGAATGTAATCTTCAAATTTCAAACCCATTTATTAAACTCAACAAAAACCCATAGCTCATGATCTTTCATCAATTAAGAATTGAGCTTGTGACCAGATGACAAAACTTTAGTCATTTGGATGGATTATCTAAATGTCTTGTGTTCGAGTTCCAGCAATAACCACTTACTACAATTGTGATTTACCTAATCTATTGGGATCCCAACCAAAGGAAGAAGAAAGTATGAGAGGAAATGAAGAAGAGAGAAATGGTAAAACAATATTAATTAATACAAATTTTTGTGGGATCAATATGAATTTAATAGAGTAAAAATTGTACATTCTATAAAATATAAAAACTTTTTTTATTTGTTTCGAAATTTGAGTGGGTTCAATTGTACCCATATGTGAGAGTGTGGCTATGTCCTGCTTGGTACAATCAACGTCTTTCTCGCTTTTTATAGTGTAGAGACTTTGATATCGATCGATTAATTTTCATTTGCTTTTGATATTGTTCACTAACCTTCATTAATTTAGCCACAAAACCTTAGTGTAATGAGTCGATGATGAAAAAACTTCTTTGTTGATTGATGCATCTTTGAAGTGAATCTCCATTCATTGGAGGTGATGGTTTCTTTCTTTAAGAGTATACTACCACTAGTTATCAAAGACAATATCTGTTCATAAATTTTGTTAGGATCTAAAAATTTTCACGAGTTCAAAATCTTTCACATATAAACAATAACATAAAATATATCAAGAAGCACTAAATAGTAAATCCTATTGCATAAGTAAGAAAGATAATCTAAATATTAAGTTAGATAATGTGCAGAGAACCTAAGAGAATGGGAACCTCTAGAAACTAAAAGTTGGGGGCCTGCTCTCATACTTCTATTAAAAGTCCTGACAAATTAAACCCTTAAACTTCGATTTTATATCATGCAACAATAAAAATAAAAAATGGATCTTAATATGGATTCTTTAAATAAGTATTATATACTTGTGTTCTTTTCATGCTTGAATATAAGTATTATAATATTAATTTGTTTGTCTTTAGGAGGCGTTTGGTTGGGGGTTAAATGAGATAACTGTGGTTAATTAAGTCATCTTATATTACTTGCATTACCATGTTTGATTGTCAAGTAATATAAGATTCCGGTAATCTTTTATAACCAATAGTAAAATATAGGTGGTAATCTGATTAATTACCTCCATAATCTATGGTATTCTAAGATTACTTGGTAATTTTATTTTTTGTTACAATTTTGTCCCTGATTAATAAAATTTTAGGACAAAAATGTCCTTATTATTTAAACAATTTATAATATTTTTTTTACAATTATATCCTAAACTATTTATAATTTTGGACAAAAATGCCCTTACTATCAAATCAATTTATCTCCTCCACCCACAGCCACCATCGCCACAGTCGCTGACAATCGGTCGTTGGCCAATTGATGTTGTCAGATGCTGATCTGGCCGGAAACGTCCAGATCGACTCACTTCTGGCCACCTATGGAAGGTCGTGCACCATAACGGCCACTGTTGGTGGCGGCAATGACTTGGGGTGGTGGGGATGACTTTGCCATTTTTTAAACTTTTATTGGCTGGGGTGGTTTTGTTGAATTTGAAATGTATGGGGTTTAGGAAAACTAATTTAAAAATATAATAATTAAAATAATATTATATTAATATTTAAAAATGAGGGCAATTAGGTAATCTATATAACATACCCACCAATTTATCATCCTAACCAAACATATCAATTAAACATACCTACCAATTTATTCCAACCTAACTAAACACATTTTCCTGATATTCCCAGTAATCTTTCAAGGTTATCTATATTTCCATTAATATAACATTCACAGTAATACAACATTCCCTGAACCAAACACCCTTTAAAATGTTAAAGCAAAACGATAATAATAATATATTATAAAACTACAACAGTACAGCTAATTTTACAATCAAATGCTTACTTATTTTGGGGCTAAACTAAATTCATAATATTTTTCCTTCAAGAACTTATATTTTTTTTTCTAGTTAATTTCTTTTTATTTCACATGAATATAAAAAAGCCTAATTGAGAAATTTCATCTAAGAATCAATTAAATTTCCTGAGCCGGCTCTAGTTTGTGGTGGCTGATGGAGAGAAGATTTTTGAGGAAGTAAAGGATAAGGGTATATAAGTAGAAGAATGTTGAGGTATATGAACCCCTTGGCTCGATGAGATCAACCATATTTACCCACATAAGAGTTAATACTAATAATTTAAGTTAAATCCCACAATTTAATTTTAACACGCAGGAAACTTTTCTTAGACTGCCTATTAGGAAAGATTGACTAGATGAGGGAGGTGACAATAGTGTGGCAAAAATAAAGAGAGGGTCATTATGTAGAATCCCTTTTAAAAAAGTGTTACAAGATTTTCTTTTTTGGATGATTGTAAACAATCAAATCGTGTGAATTAGATCCAATATGTAAATTGGATCCAAAGCGAGCAATCTGCACGAGAATTTATGACTCTTTATTTATAATCAAACTCTTGAGGCATTGGACAGACTCTTGAGGTATTGGATAGAGTGATCAAAGATAGATTAAGAAAGTTCGTTATCAGAAGTCACATTTGGCTATTAGAAAGAGAATTTATTATGACCCTTGGAAAATTTTTAAAATCCATGTTTCAATACTATGGGGTACAGTCTATATAGAGTAATTAAGACAAGAGAAAAGATAGACTTACAACCCAATTTTACAAACTTTCCCTTATAATCGCGACGTGATAGTTCGCAATTGATTTCTGATGATTTTTCCCGCTTGATTAATTACGAATTACCATGTCGCGATTGTAAAAGAAAGTTTGTGAAATTGAGTTGTGGGCCTAATATTGCCCTTAAGACAAATAAGGATAATATGGAGCATAAGAATCTCAACTCTCAAGGCAGTGCATAGCCTGGATCTATTATGAATGGGAGGTCAAACCACAAAGAAATTTCATTCATATACATAAAGTTTTGATATTAATAACAAATTAAAGATACAAGAGAAATATATAAATTTTTTAGTTCATATAAAAGTTGATTTTACTTCTCATAATTAAGTAAAATGCTGAGAGAATTTTCCAACTATATATTGATAGCCATAGCAAATGGTATGAATAGCATGTTTAAGAAATTCGAAAATAATAACTAAATAAGGGAGAGTCGTAAGATTTAAGAAAATAATTGGTTATTCTGCTTAACAGATTACGATTTTAATTAGTTTTAGATACTTGTGTCTTCACATATATCAGTAGTTAATTTACTCTCATTGTAAATATGTTGTGAAGCTACTGACAGAAACTGAAAATATGAAAAGATAAGTTATTGTTGTCAAATTGAGTACTCAGCTTTCGATCAGCGTAAGTCAAACTTTAGCGGCTCAAACATGGAGATCTGAGGTTCCAAGAACTCAAAAATTACAGAAAAAACTTGTTAATACCTTGTAATTATGCCAAGGTTTTCTCATGGACTCTTGTCCTTACCATATATGTTGCCTATTAGTGTATGAGCATAAGAATCATATAATCCAGAGAACAAAATGCAATAATTCTCTTCTAGTTGATATGCTTTGCGGCCTTTATTATCTTTATCTTCAATTTTCTATAACACATTGCCTACTGATCAGCTGCAGCTTTTCTTATTGCATTGTTATGATCTTATGTTATATAGATTGAAGATATACAGTTAATTGTGCAAGAATCTAACCATTTGATTGGCTTACCACAGCATGAAACAAGTTTTTGAACGATATAACCACTTAAAAGAGGGTCATCAGCAATTGTTGAATCCACCATTAGAAGTCAAGGTATACTGCGTTAACTACAATCTCAGCTTTCACAGTTAGTTTTCCAGCAAAATTAAGTAGCCATATGTATTTGAGATGTTTTGAAGCACCAAAACGGACAAAAATATTCAATTGAAGGTCAAAAGTGGGATATATGATATACTAATTGTTTAATTTCTTTTTATATTCTGAGTACATATGATATGCTATGAAACTAAATCATGAATTTAACATATCATTAGCAAATGATTAACATAGTTAATTGTAATTTAATCTCCATCAAACAACATCTATGTGGTATATATACTACCTGTGCAAGATCCTATGTGAAGGGTATTGATTTTCACACTTAGGAATTACCGTAAACATAAAACATGTTGCATTTCATGCCCAAATGTTTGCTTTAGTTTGGTTTGTTCCCAGAGCCTTTCCAAGAATGTGTAATGAAAAATTTAGATTGTTGAACATCTTTGTTGCTTCTCTTGCTTTATCTCATGTCATCTTATGGGTATCATTAGTTTATAAATAACATGCCACTTCTATGAAAATAAACAAAATCTTAAAATTACACATGTGGAGCTTAATTTGTGCTATTCTACTGCTAGTTTTGGCAAAGGGAGGCAGCGATGTTGCGGCAACAACTACACAATTTGCAAGAAAATCATCGGTAAATGTACTTTCTCTTAGAGAGCCTAGAATTAGATGCATGTAATTATGAGAAAATGTTAGCAACATGAATTGACAAATAACATGATTACATTATGCAAATGCTAGCTATGTCAGCAGCAAACAATATACGAAAAGATTAATGACACAATAAATATATATCCCTGTGCAATAAAAAAGAATTGTAAAATTGAAAAAGGTTTCTCGAACAAAAAAATGATCAGCATTATGTAATTCATGCATGTAACTAGCTGACCAATATTTATGGTCTTGATTTTACTCAATAATCCTAGCAGGCTGTAAGAGTAGTTCAGTTTAATATAAATATATATATATAGTTGCTGAACATATCAATATATATGTATATACTCTGTTTGTATGTAGTGATTTACTTCAATACTTGTGACCTTTATTCAGTTAAACACAGCTATATAATAGTTTTAGGTTAATTTTGATTATCAGCAAGCTGAATTATATACCTTGAAATTAAGGCACCAGAAAATCATACCAAGCTGATTAAGAGAATCAAAATTATATATTTCCTCAGAATTTCGAGAAGTAGGTGTCACTCGCATAGACTTGCTACTCAAAGTCTTAGGAATAGCAAAAGTGAGCCTTCCTATGACAGGATTTCTGAAAGGTAATCCTCATGATGAGATCAATGTTTGTAATCTACAATTACTCAATCAGCTGATACAAAATTAATATTAGTATTTGTTGCTGTCAAATCGGTATATTCTACTTCCATTTTGTTCTATAATTAATAGTGCGAAAATGAAGTAACCCTGAAATTATGTCTTGTGACATACTGAATAATTATGGACAAACAATAAAAACAAAGAAAAATAAACAGGACATCTATGTAGCTCACTTCCAGATAATCAAATAACATTAGATACCAATATGATAGAGCTTATATTCATTATATACCAACGATTTATGATGATAAGAAACCACTGGTTCTTAATCTTTTTACTCGACAAATATTTCCCATTTTTGTGCCACTCAAACGTTTATATTCTCTCTCACTGGAACTCCTTTTCGCCTTCTTTAAGTTCTTTAGAAGGCTTCACGCGGCCCTTTGCTGTTGTTTATAAATTCTCTTTTCACTTGCATGCGATGAAAAGTTCGACCCTAATCTGCATATATAAGTTCTATTGTCTGAAAAAATCTGACCTTATGGGAAAACCATTCAAAATAGATATAAGCTCATGATGAATATCACAATGATGAAACTCATTAAGAAGATAATCCGCTTTTCTTCCTCATGTGTGACAAATGGTTAGTTTTACTCTACTTCCTGATTTATATTACAGGCTATTGATGGGGGAGCAACTTTACGGTTTGAGTGTCAAAGACCTACAAAATCTAGAGAATCAATTGGAACTGAGTTTGCGGGGCATTCGTCTCAAAAAGGTCACAACTTTTCATTTTTTATCAGATTTTATTAATTTTATAACTAATCTAAGGGCATCCCATTTGAAATACAATAGCATATGCATTACACTTAACATGTTCTAATTTTCTGCAGGAACAATTATTAACTGATGAAATACAAGAGCTAAACCGAAAGGTCTTAGTTCATTCTGAAATTACACCTTCTTCACTCTCTATCTTCTACTAATAATCAATTAATTTATTAGTACCAACTACTCTTCATTTTTAATTTTCATCTCAGGGGACTATTATACATCAGGAAAATGTTGAACTTTATAAGAAGGTAAACCTCATTCGTCAAGAAAACATGGAATTATACAAGAAGGTATATATTATAATTAATTCAAACTTCCTTAGAGTAAAACTTGTTAATTATTTTAAATATTCATCTGAAACTGTAAAATGCATGTAAAGCTAACGACCAACAATAAGGCATATCATATCTCTCAGGTTTATGGCTCAAGGGAAGTGAATGAGACCAGCGGAAATGCCTTCATTCAATACGGTTTGTGCAATGGAGAAGATTCACATATCCCAGTCCATCTTCAACTGAGCCAGCCTGAGCAACGGCCTTATGATACATCAGAAAGAGCAACAAGTAAAGGTATAAGAATAATATTTTTCACACCCTAGAGGAAGAAAACTAGGGAACAGATTAGTAAGGAAAAAAATATACATCTGGTACTAATTAATTAATTTTTCCATTTCAATATTGATCCCACATATATTTCTTGAAACTGCAGAACTAAATTGAAGAATCATCTGACTGCGACTCGCCACAAAAATAATATGAGGAGAAGAAATATGCACCTAGAGAAAGATGATCCGGATATATATAAATACAATGAAATGAAAAGTCTGACAATATATGAGACATCCCATACAACATGAGCAGCTGAGGTTATAAATGAAGGTGAAATACCGTGTAAAGTTGCAATTATTCAAGAGATCAGAATAAAGTATTGTGAACATATATTGTTTCAGCTCTCAAGATGTCTACAATATTGTCGAGACTAATTAGTTATAAGATCTATATTATATTCTCTAACGTACTACTTCACTCAACGAACAATATTGTTAGAGAGATCATACTATAATCAATTAACGTTCATCTAATGACTAGCTAGCTAGAGTAATTCTTACTAAAGACAAAATTCAAACCCACTGTTATGATTCCTGTACACAAATCAAACAATCTCAATCGAACACAACAACTCACAAACAAACAAACACACACACACAATTTTACCGTGGTTCACCTATAAAAAAATATTAGATAGGCTACGTTCACGTTGAGCTCAAGAACTATGGGGCTCACTGCACTATTTGAATCAAGAATTACAGAGTACAAAGTGTTAAGATTCTTGGTTTATCAAACTTATGAATGAGTGTGTGCTCATAATCTATTGTGTGCTCGTTTGAATCAGATGTTTAAGTTTCATTTAACTGTTTTTATTTTGTGTGCACACTCAATTTATGTTGACACATTTGAGTCCGACCTTTTATTAACTTTGAGCCTGGTTTTGTTTTTATCCATCTATTATATGTTTTATCGTTTTAGGATGTTTGTTTACACGTTTGTTGAGAATGTGAGGACCATGTTATAAGTGTCTTGATCTCACGAGAGTGGTCCAAAAAGTTGCTGTCGATACCGGTTATCATAGACGCAAAATTACAAATCTTTATTACCGTAGTAGCGGTAAGCAGAGTCGAATCCATAAGGAGCAATTACTAATGACCTAATGTATATCCAAGTAAATGGAAATTAAAAAGACAATTGATTGATCGAATTAGGTTAATGATACTAATTGCGAAAGTGAAAGAAACGTAATTAAAACTAAATCAATTAAAGACAAATATTAAAGACTTGAAAATTAAAACTATTTTAAACTCTATATTAAAAACGTTGTCGTTACGGTTTTGGTTCGATACGAGACTAACTCTCACAACACTCAATCATGCTCTACGGTTTCCTAAACCTACAAGGCAAAACGAACCCATAAAATCACTCCCCGGTACTCTAGATATAATCTATCCTGTCTCACCCGATTACTCAAGTTCGATTGGTTAAAGACTATCATTGAATACCGACAAATACAACACTCAAACACCACTAGTTGGTATGTCATTAACAAATACAATTTATTAACACGCAACTTCGAATTAACCAACTACACAATCCATGCAACAAACGTAGAAACATAATTAAAAGTGAATAAAACTTGATTACAATCTTCGTGAAGTAATTTAAAGTAATACTCAACATTTAATGGTTTCAAACTAACATGTATCGTGCAACAAGTTTCATCAACAATAAAGCTCAACGGATATCCAAGTAATCACATCAATACATCAACTATATTAAAGTATCAAAATTGAACACAAAACGAAAACAACTATATTCCAAACAAAATACTACCGAATATCCGATGATCCAACTCATCCAACTAGTCGAGAGCTATCGACGAAGACTGTGGGTGTCGATCTCGACCTCGCCTCTACCGTAACGGACAACCGGGAACTTAGCCACTCATCGGGGTGTCGATGAAGGCTAGAATGTCGGGAACATGGCTGACCATGATGGCGATACGCTGACCAATGTCAAGATGATGCGACGAATGGCTGAAAATGATCAACAGAACGCTGGAAGATGAACAGTCACGACTAGCCGGAATAAGGTGGTGGCTCACGGCGAACCTCGACCGAATGAAGATCCGAACACATCAAAGAGTAGATTAAGACCTGGGGAGTCTAGTTCGGCTGCTGGAAAGTTGAAACGTTGTTGGAAATCGGTGGGATCTGACAAGGAAGATGAAAAGTCACGACAACATGTGTGGCGCGTGAGAGCCTGTGAGGCTGCTGAATGACGATCTAAAGACGATCTGAACACACTGGAGGATAGATCTGGACCTGGGGAGTCAAGATCGGCCAAGAGGTAGCTGTAATGTCACCGGGAAGTGGCCGAAAAAGGATGTTGAAGCTAAAATGTTGCTGTGGCGCGTGGTGGAGAGATGGTTGCGGGAACGAGCTTGAACAAGGGTGATATGGACTGGGGTGATGACTTGACGTCGGAAGATGAAGAGTCACAACTGGAAGATGAAGAGTCGCGGCGGACTTGGTGGTGGCGCGTAGTGAATGGCAAGGTGATGGTGGCGGTGATGATGGCCGTGATGATGGTGTTTGATGGTGTATGGTGGTGGTGGAAGGTGAAGAGTTGTATGGGAAGGTGAAGGGTGTGAAAATGAAATGGAGGCTGGGTTGGAATGTGAAGGGTCGTGGGAGAGAAGACGAGAATGGTGGCTGCTGTGATTCAATAAAGATGATGATGTACTGTAGGTCAAGAAATTTTTGTATATATAGTCATTGTGTAAAATTTCCATTTGGTCCCTGCACAAATAAAAACGACAAAATCAACCCCTTAAATTATGACATTTAACCCCCTGTTTTGCATAAATGAGACAATAATCAACCCTAATCCATAAACCACCACATAATATCAACTCAAACCAATTCCAAAATCATTCAATTCATGCAAAATTCATAAGAAAATATTATGAAGTGATTAATATGAATTAATCCATAATTCTCAAATTGTCTCAATATATATTCAATTAATGCATAACAAGGGTAATTCATTCTCTTAATTGGGTCATTTTCATGACCCTAACACACTCACAACTTACTCTTTGCTCGTCCTCGAGTAAAGTCAAAAGAACTCTTTCAATATTTTCACAAAACCATATACAACCGCATTCTTTCACAACCAAAACATTTATTAAAAAGGTGAAGTGAAGAATTTGAACACAATGAGCAAACAACACAATCCTAAATAAAGAACTAAAGTTTCTGTCAAGATTTGCCTATCTCCATTCAAGTTTCTCAAACACACATTCATGTTCAGATCACAATATCAAAATGTCATGCAAAACTCCCGAACTTATGTGCATGCAACATAATGCTCATTTTTCACACAAGATTTTAACATTTAATTTCTTTCTCATTTATCACTTGATTTCTTTTTATTTTCTTTTTCTTTTTCTTGTCTTACTTCTTAAGCTTTCTAGAAGGTCTGTGTAACGGGCATTAGGTCAATGACTCCCAATCAGACGACTATAGGGCACTAAGTGTATAACACCCCTTGGACTTACTCATCTGAACCGACTAGGCTACAAGTCAAGACTTTTATTTATTTATTTATTTATAAAACTTATGATTTATGTAGTGACTTATTAAGCTTTCTAGAAGACCCATGTAGCAAGCTTTAGGCCAACCGATCCCAAGCTAGATAACTTTAGGGGATTAGGTGTAGAACACCCCTCGGGCTTACTTACTCAAGTCAACTAGGTTACAAATCAAAACCAAATCATCAAACAACAATTAAGCACTTTCAAGACAAAGATCATCAATTTTAGCACATGCTAGATAATAAATGAAAATTTGCTCCATGGGAATGTAAAGTATATGAGAGACTTGCATAAACACTACGACACATGAAATTCACACAAAATGGTGTCTAACCACAATTATGGACAAATTAACCTAGCACATAACAGAAACAATAATTCATTATTTAAAACCATGTTGCAACAAACTATATTCAAACACCTCACAAAACCTTATAATTATTACCTCAATTGTTTCAAAAATGGTGATCATGCATGAATCCACGAAATTTTTTAAAATAAGCTCATTTTAGTTCACTTTTACCACTTTTGGACTCATAAGAGTAAGAAATGTCGTATTTTCAACAAAACTCAATCATGCTACATAAATTATGCCACCAAAAGTTATGCCACATTCCACAAACACAACATTAAAGCACTATCCACAAAATCATCAACATATAAAGTCAATCAGCACACAATTTTCTCTCAACACACAACCAACACTTCTATAAAATCAATAAACAACTCTCTCTAACTTCATTTTTCATTGTCCTGAATGACTCTCAACTATAAATGTTCTCCCCAACTCATCATCAAAATATAAATTTCAATTGGCAACAGGAAAATATAAGATGGAGAGATACAACCTGAAGGACAAGAATGGGGTTGTCAACAATGCGGATTATGAAGCATGTTGAAACGAAGCTTTCGACTAGTCATTATGAGTTCCAACCATGGAAATTCCTGCAAAGACAAAAACAAGCAAAAATATTAAAAATACCAAAGAAATAAAAATACACATAAACATAAACATAAACATATTTACAAATGTGGGTTGCCTCCCACAAGTGCTAAATTTAAAGTCTTCAGCCGAACTTCATGCACTTAAATGGCTAAGTTGGTTCTATCAAAGAACACTCCTCAATCACATCGCCATCAGTGATGTCATCGACATAAGGTTTAAGTTTTTGGCCATTCACCTTAAAAACTTGTCTTGTCTTTGGGTTTGGACTTCAACAACTCCAAGCGGGAAAACAGTGAGAACAATAAAAGGGCCATCCCAACGTGATCGAAGCTTGCCAGGAAAGAGACGAAGTTTAGAGATAAAGAGCCACACTTATTGATTAAGAGAGAATGACTTCCTAACAATGTGCTTATCATGAAAAACTTTAGTCCTCTCTTTGGAGATACAAGAGTTCTCATAAGCTTCGTGTCTTAGCTCATCTAACTCCGACAATTAGAGTTTCCTATGATCTTCGGCTAAGGTCATATCAAAGTTGAATTTCTTTATGGCCCAATATGCCCTATGTTCAAGTTCTACGGGTAAATAACATGATTTCCCGTAAACTAACCAATAAGGAGACATGTCAATAGGGGTACAAAATGTGGTTCGATAAGCCCAAAGTGTATCATTCAGGTGTACCAACCAATCTTTACGGTCAGACCGTATTGTTTTCTCTAAGATCGTCTTGATTTCCCTATTAGCACGTTTCATTTGCCCACTAGTTTGGGGATGATAGGGTGTGGCAATGCGGTGGGTGATTGAATACTTTTTCATCAGAGAGCCAAAGCGTCGATTGTTGAAATGTGAGCCACCATGACTGATGATGACACGTGGATGACCAAAACGACCAAAGATGTGAGATTGAATGAAATTGATGACCCTCGGTGATCATTAGTCCTAGTAGCAATGACTTCCACCCATTTAAACACATAATCTATCGCTAGCAAAATGTATTCAAAGCCAAAAGATGAGGGAAATTGACCCATGAAATCAATACCCCACACATCAAACACTTCCACAACCAAATAGGATTAAGGGGTATCATGTCACGTTTGCCAATATTCCCTACTTTTTGACATGAAGTATAAGCGCGACAACAAAAGAATGCATCACGAAAAAGAGTTGGCCAATAAAAACCACATTGAAGCACTTTATGGGGTGTCCTTTTGCCACTGTAATGACCACCACAAACATATGAATGAAAAAAAGCGAGTATGCTTGAAAACTCATGATTCGAGACACATCTCCTTAGAATTTGATCAGTATACACCTTGAAAAGATCCAGGTCACCCCAAAAATAATGCTTGATGGTTGCAAATAAATGATCTTTTTGAGTTTTGGCCCATCCTAATGGCAATTGCCCTATAGTTAAACAATTAACTATAAGGGCATACCAATGTGCTTTCGTTTGGGATAAAGCAAATAATTACGCATCCGAAAACAAATCATTCAAACGTGGACCAGGAATGTACTGTGTAAAGAGTCGAGATAAATGATCAGCAACAACGTTGTCTTTACCTTTTTTATCTTTAATCTCAAGATAGAATTCTTGCAATAACAGATTCCATCTAATTAATCTAGATTTAGTGTCTTTCTTGCCTAATAAATATCTCACAGTGACGTGGTCAGTAAAGACAACTATCCTAGATCCCAATAAATATGACTAGAACTTATCAAGAGAATATACTACTACAAGCAATTCTTTCTCTGTTGTAGTGTAATTGCATTGAGCATCGGAGAGTGTTTTGCTTGTATAGTATATCACAACGGGCTTTCTATCTACCCGTTGACCAAGAACTGCACCAATGGCATAGTCAGACGCATCACACATAATCTCAAAGGGTAGATTCCAATAAAGAGGTTGCATAATTGGTGCCGTGGTCAATGCATTCTTTAGTGTGAGAAATGCTTTCATACAGGCTTCATCAAATGCGAATGTCGTTTCTTTAGCAAGTAAATCACACAAAGGTGTAGAAATCTTGCTAAAATCCTTGATGAAGCATCTGTAAAATCTTGCATGACCAAAGAACGATCTAATTTGCTTGACTGATGAAAGCGATGGTAGTTGAGAGATCAACTCAACTTTTGCCTTATCAACTGCAATTCACTGCTTGGAAACAACGTGACCTAAGACAATTCCCTCTTTTTTCCATGAAATGACTCTTCTCTCAGCTAAGAACAAGTTTTGTCTCTTTACATCTCTTCAACACCAATGTAAGCTTATCGAGACAATCATCAAAAGATGTACCAAATACAGAGAAATCGTCCATAAAGACTTCAAGGATTTGACCCACCATGTCAGAAAATATCTATAACATACACCTTTGAAACGTCGCCGGTGCATTGCACAACCCAAAGGGCATGCGACAAAAGGCAAACGTACCAAATGGGCATGTAAACGTAGTTTTTTCCTGATCTTCTAGGGCAACTGACACTTGCTTATATTCTGAATAACCATCCAGAAAATAATAGAAAGCTTGCCCCGCGAGTTTCTCTAATATTTGATCAATGAATGAAAGCGGGAAATGATCTTTTTGAGTGCCTAGGTTAAACTTCCTATAGTCAATACAAACTCTCCATCCTGTTAGAGTACGAGTAGGAATTAGCTCACCTTTTTCATTTTCAACAACAGTGAAGCCACTCTTCTTAGGCACGACATGGGTCGGACTTACCCATTCCCTATAAGAGATGGGATAAATGATACCCGCATCAAGCTATTTGATTACTTCTTTCTTCACCACCTCTTTCATGTTTGGGTTTAGCCTTCTTTGAGCGTCATGCGCTGGGTGCCATTCTCTTCACAAAAAATTCGATGCATGCATAAAGAATGGCTAATCCCACGCAAATCAGAAACATACCAACCAATAACTTTCTTATGCTTCGTCAAAATCGCCACTAATCTCTTCTCCTGCTCTCTATCTAAGTTGACAGCAATGATCACGGGTAAGGTTTCATTAGGTCCTAAGAATGTGTATTTTAGAGTGTCAGGCAAGGCCTTTAACTTTAAAATCAGAGGAGACTCAATCGACCTAGGTTGGATGGCCTTAGATAAATGTGGTAAAGGCTCAAATTTCATGGTCCAAGGTCTACTCTCTAGACTGAATGACCTATCAAGGTAAGCACTAACTTCTTCAACCGAAGGATTCAGACACATATGAATTGCATCCTCACAAAACATTCGTGGGGCATGAGCCTCCACCAAAGTATCAACAATATCCACCGAGAAACATTCATGCTCTTCCTCATGCACCGGTCCTAATCCCGCGTTAAACCCATTGAGCTTGAGTTTCCTATTCCCAAAGGAAACTTCCATCTCTCCAGATTGACAATTGATGCACACATTTGCCGTTGCAAGAAAAAGGTCTCCCTAAAATAATCGGTGGCATGCTTCCATGACTAGTGAATTCCATGTCTAAAACAAGGAAATCCACTAGGAAATATAGTTCGTTGACCTTAACTAGCACGTCCTCAATTACACTTCTAGGCATGTTGACCGATCGGTCAGCTAACTGTAGGATGACTTTCGTAGACTTGAGTTCACCTAAGTGAAACTGTTCATACATGGAAGTGGGTAACAAATTCATGTTTTCCCCTAGGTCTAAGAGCACTCTCTCGATCGTGATATTACCTATCACGCAAGAAACGATTGGAGCTCTATGATCTTTCAACTTCGGGGGTAAGCGATTTGAGACAACCGCACTAACATTCTCAAGCAAATGAAAAGTCTTGGGTGTATGAGATTTGAGTCGCCTCTTTTGCGTGCACAAGTCTTTAAGCAATTTTGCATAAGTAGGTATTTGCCTAATTACATCTAAGAGTGGAATGTTAATCTGCACCTGCTTAAATAATTCGACCATTTCCTCCATCCTTGCATTTTTCTTAGGAGTGGGAATGTTTTGAGGCTCTAAGCATTGAGAAAAGGGGGCTCTTGGTACATATGAGGCAAGACACGGTTCACTCTCCCCAACTTTCTACTTACCCGATCTCTGAACATGTAACTCAACAATGTGCTCGTTCTCACTCTTAGGGGCTTGGTTCTCACCTAGACATTCCTTTTCTCAACCCTAAACTTCCACTACTCTTTCAGGCCTAATTAGCTCTCGACCGCTCTGAAGAGTCGTCACGACTTTAGTTTGTTCGGAATACCTTTTTTGCTGTGAAGATCCACTAGAGTTACCTATGACTAGACTAGGGAATTGGCCTTGTTCCCTTTTATGTATGACTTTGACTATTTGACCAATCTGGGTCTCTAGCTTACTAATGAATTGGGAATGAGAGTAGAGGAGTTGGTTGTTTTGTTCAAGGCTTTGGAACCTAGCGTTCATGTCGGCCTTTTGTTCTTGCATGGTTTGGAGCATTTGGGCCATCATTGTTTCCATTGAGTTTAGCACGAGAGCGGGTTGTTGGAAAAGATGTGGGATTCTTGGCTGGACGGGTGATTGGATTGAAGGTTGCTCCCTATAACTACCTTGTTGATTGGAAGGATTGGTTCTATAAGGTATGTTATTAGGGGCATTGGATGGTGGTTGTGACTTCTATGAAAAATTAGGGTGATTGCGCCACCCCAGGTTGTAAGTGTTTGAGTATGGATCGCTCTGTCTCTGGAAGCCTTGTGTAGATTGCACTTGCTCCTCGAAAGGGGCAAGAATGGGTTTATTGGTGGGATGGTCAAGGGTGGATTGAAGAAAAAAAGACATCCTGACTAGCCATAGACTGAGATGATTGGGCAGAAGCTTGCCCTTGTATGGATACAAACTTGTCAAACCTATGGGCTAATGCCTCAAGTTTGGAATTAATGTCATCTAAATGTGACACGTCATACACGCCGCCTTTCCTAAGTGGTTGTCTTGAACTAGACGTCCTAAACGCTGACATATTATACAAGGAATTTTCACTAAGGATTTCAAAAAGGTCCCATAATTCATTCTCATCCTTATGCATGAATCTTCCTCCACAAGATGCATAAACCATGTTCATATGTCTATTCGTTAGCTTGTCATAGAAACTACGCACTAATTGCCATTTTAGGACATCGTGATGTGGGAACTTCCTAAGCATCTCCTTAAATCGTTCCCAACTCTCATGAAATTCTTCACTGTCTAGTTGAGAAAAACTAGTGATGGCTCGTCTAATGCTATGTGTTTTGCCTATGGGAAAATACTTCTTGAGGAATTTTTGTTGCATTTGTGCCCAAGTGGTGATTGATCCTGATGCTAAGGTGTTGAGCCATTGTTTGGCTCGATCCTTTAGCGAGAATGGGAAAAGAATTAGACGCACAACATCCTCACTTCCATTGAAAAGTCTAACCGTGGAGCACACCTCTAAAAATTCATCTAACTGTTTGTACAACTGCTCATTTAGATTCCCGTAGTAGGATGACAACAATTGGATGACACTCGATTTGATCTCATATAGTTGAGTCTAGATGTTTGGAATGCGGATGCAAGAAGCGGAAGTGTAAGCAGTGGGTGTGAAATGTTGGCTAAGCGGTACATGCATGAGAACAACCTCTTCTTCTTCGGCCATGACATGTGCTTGTTTTATATTTTTCTTACAAGCACGTTCGATTTCTAAATTCAAAGGAATTAAGCCCTTAAGATCGGACTTCCTAGTGTGCATGCATCAATTGAACACAAAAGAAATTCTACATTTAACAAAAAGAAAATAAATGCAAGGAAACTAAATTAAAAGTCAATCCTAGAAAACAAATGCACAAGCACCCAAAAGAAAATTAAAATTAAATAAACTATATGCAAAAACTAACACTCAATTTAAACAAGCAAATAAAGAATCACACAACACCAATTCTAAACAAACCTAAAATTTAATGAAATTTTAAGCAATCCTAACATGCACCTAAACAATGCAACCAAAATGAAATTAAAATCTCACCAAAATAAAATCCCAGGAATAAAATCAAAATATGCCAACACAATAAGGAAACTAACAATTAACAAATTAAATCTATCACATGCAATAATTCAACAAGTATCCTAATCCAACTAACTAAACACACAATAAGGAAACAAACTAAGATATTAACTAATTCTTAAACTCTACAATACCACATGCAAATTAAACAAAACTATAAGCAAAACTAACCATTACTAATTCATGCTTCACATGCAATTAACTCACACAAACAAATATTCCAACACACAATTCACACACAATTGAAATAATCACACTTAACAAGCACACAACAAAAATACTACGTCCTATGATCAAGAACACAATAAGCAAATTAAGTTAAAAACTATCAACCTATAAACTACCAAAAAATATTATCTAAAAAAAAAGAACGCTTAAACTCTATATTAAAAACGTTGCCGTTACAATTTTGGTTCTATACGAGACTAACTCTCACAACACTCAATCATGTCTCGCCCGATTACTCAAGTTCGATTGGTTAAAGGCTATCATTGAATACTGACAAACGCAACACGCAAACACACTAGTTGGTATGCCATTAACAAATACAATTTATTAACACTCAACCTCGAATTAACCAACTACACAATCCATGCAACAAACGTAGAAATATAATTAAACGTGAATAAAACTTAATTACAATCGTCGTGAAGTAATTTAAAGTAATACTCAATATTTAATGGTTTCAAAATAACATGTATCATGCAATAAGTTTCATCAACAATAAAGCTTAATGGATATCCAAGTAATCACATCAATACATCAACTATATTAAAGTATCGAAATCGAAAACGAAACGAAAACAAATATAGTCCAAACAAAATACTACCGAATATCCAATGATTGAACTCATCCAACTAGTCGAGAGCTGCCGACGAAGACTGTGGGTGTCGATCTCGACCTCGCCTCTACCGTAATGGACAACCGGAAACTCAACCACTCATCAGGGTGTCGATGGAATCTAGAATGTCAGGAACATGGCTGACCATGATGGTGATATGCTAACCAACATCAAGATGATGAGACGAATGGTTGAAAATGATCAATAGAACGTCGGAAGATGAACGGTCATGACTCGAGAGAATTCGGTGGTGGCTTACGGCTAACCTCGACCGAATGAAGATCCAAACACACCAAAGAGTAGATCAAGACCTATGGAGTCTAGATCGACTGTTGGAAAGTTGGAACAGTGCTGGAAATCATCGGGAAGATGAAACGTCACGGCGATGCGTGTTGCACGTATGGAGCGTGGGGGCACGTGAGGCGACTGGATGACGATCTGAACACACCAGAGGATAGATCAGGACCTGGAGAGTCAAGATCGACCAAGAGATAGTTGAAATGTCATCTGGAAGTGGCTGAAAAATGATGTTGGAGCTGAAATGTCGTGGCGACGCGTGGTGGAGAGATGGTGGCAGAACGAGCTGGAACAAGGGCAATCTGGACTGGGGTGATGACTTGACACCAGAAGATGAAGAGTCACAACCGGACGATGAAGAGTCGCGACAGACTTGGTTGGACGTGGCGGCGGCACGTGGTGAATGGCAAGGTGATGGTG
Source organism: Toxicodendron radicans (assembly GCA_009867345.2). Classification (NCBI taxonomy): domain Eukaryota; kingdom Viridiplantae; phylum Streptophyta; class Magnoliopsida; order Sapindales; family Anacardiaceae; genus Toxicodendron; species Toxicodendron radicans. The sequence goes on from WYDK02118157.1 coordinate 6,673,481, forward strand.
GCAGTGATGATGGTGTTTGATGGTGTATGGTGGTGGTGGAATGTGAAGAGTTGTATGGGAAGGTGAGAGGTGTGAAAATGAAATGGAGGTTGGGTTGGAATGTGAAGGGTCATTGGAGAGAAGATGAAAATGGTGGCTGCTGTGATTCAATGAAAATGATGATGTACTGTAGGCCAAGAATTTTTTGTTTATATAGTCATTGTGTAAAATTTTCATTTGGTCATTGTGAAATAAAAACGACAAAATCAACCCCTTAAATTATGACATTTAACCCCCTGCTTTGCATAAATGAGACAATAATCAACCCTAATCCATAAACCACCACCTAATATCAACTCAAACCAATTCCAAAACCATTCTATTCATGCAAAATTCATAAGAAAATATTAGGAAGTGATTAATATGAATTAATCCATAACTTCTCAAATTGTCTCAATATATATTCAATTAATGCATAACAAGTGTAATTCATTTCAACAAGGGTAATTCATTTCTTTAATTGGGTCATTTTCATGACCTTAACAGTTGCATAACTTTTTCAGGTCTGAAATTCTTTTATTGGCACACAAAAGGTTCACTTTTTGTCAGCCAATTGTCTGTCCACCTGGCAGTCTTTGTCTAAAGCAAAAGGACACTATTTATCTTCTTTTTCCTTGGTCAAGACCTTGAAGGAACGTGACATTTTTGCTGTGGCATGGTGCTCTTGATTTTTCAGAGAGTTTCTTCATCTTAGTTCGTTCCATTTATGTTTCATTTGGATTAAGTTCATACTTATCTTTTATTGTTTATGTTTTGTTTCTATGCTACGAATGTGAGCACATTTTGTTCTGGTTTTTCTTTATTTGAATACTGGTTGGAACGTTGGTTCCTTTGTTGAAGTCCAAAGTGAGAACTCAGCATTTGAAGCTTGACAGCTGACCAAGAATGTACAGAATTTTGTCAAAACCGGTCGTCACGGCTGCAAAATTACTAAATCCTAATTACTGTAGTTAGCGGTAAGCAGGGTCGAATCCACAGGGAGCAAGACTAATGACTTCACACGTATTTGAGTAAACTAAATGAAGATGGAAAATTGATTGACTAATTATGCTAAGGAAACTTATTGCGAAAATGAGAAACTTAATTAAAACTAATGAATTAAAGAAAAATAGTTAAAAAAACTTGAAAATAAAACTAGTTTAGACTTTATATTAAAAACGTTGCCGTTACGGTTTCTTCATCTTAGTTCGTTTCATTTATGTTTCATTTGGATTAAGTTCATACTTATCTTCCTCCTCAAAACGACAATGCATTGCTTTAGTTAAATGACATAGTTTTTGGCTTCACCTTTTAACACCCACGAAGCTCACTAGTTAAAAATCTCAGTCCCTAAAACTCAATTTTCACCTACAACAAAAAACTCTATTATCTATTTTAGTCAATTTGTTTTTGTGAAATTTCACCCCTATATCATAGCTTACACTTTGTTTTAAAATTGATATAAGTTTTTAATAAAGATTATTTTTTGAACAGGCCATATTTCGAAATTAATCTAATCCAAAAAATTAGGACGTCCTTAAACAAAAAATATCTATTTAAACATTGGTCTGCTAGTTTTTCTTTTTCAATGCTCTCAACTGGTTGGGTAAATGTCACTCATTTTTTCAAGTGGACTTAGTCTTTAAGGTGGGTGTTGGTGCCATGTGTCTTGATTGCCGTTATAGTTATAGTGAGTGGGTCGATGACCTGTCTTTTCCAGATTGTTTACGATTTGTAGATGAGTCTGTCTATGAAGTTGTTCCGTGTTTTCAAGAAATCGGTAATTGTTACGAAGAAGAGCTTAGTGGCTTTGTCTTCTAACAAGAACTTGTTGATATGGGAAGAATTGAGTCATATTGCTAGTGGTAATCGTCCCTCCCATTTCCTTGGTTGTCGACATGATGAATAGCTTTTTAGCTACAATTACACGTGAAAAAATCGATTCTTATAGATCTATGTTGACATCAGCTGATGCTTCAAACCTTGCTCATTCTGGTGGTTGCTCTAGCCAAAATGAGAATCATGACATGGGTGTGGAACACAGCGGTGTTACTGAGCTACCTGCTTACATGGTCTCGTCCCCTTTGAAGGTTAATGATGGTTCATCTATGGATGGTGTGGAAACCTATTGTCCTGTTAGTGAGCTTCAAGTTGATGTTGTTCAATCTTTGTCTAAAAGGGTTTCCTTGGTGAATGGTGCATCTCCAGACCACTCCTCTGGATCTGGGGTTTTAGGGATGACGGCGGTGATTATTCCTGGCTCTGCCTCCATCTCGGGTCAGGCTAGTAATGATGAGCGGGTTAGGCAAATGGTCCATGATTATTTGGGCCAAGTGGGTAAGAAGTTTGTGGGTGTGCCAAATGGGCCTGATTTGGCCTCTATAGAAACAAGGCCTATTTTTGTTGGGCACGTTGCTAGCTCTCTTACTTGGGGGCCCATTGGGCTCATCCAATGGTGTAATGGGTTCTTCCATTTCTTCAGGCCTTCAATCTTTTCCTACCCAAGCTGTGAACACTTCAAGTTTGGGCAATGGTGGTGGAGGCCCAAGCCAACCTCTAGAAACGTTTAATTCATCTTCTCCCCCATTAATGCATCATACCGGTACATATCATCCTGCGAATCCCTCCATAGCTACACATACTGCCTCATCCTAGCCTACTATTGCTGTTGATAGTTCATCTCTTAGTAAGCTTTCGATGCCTTATGTTAAACTGGAGAAAAATACGTAGGGAATTTGATTTAATTGGTAGAAAGCTTTGGGAGACATGCCTTGTTGGCTCTTTTGTTGACAAAAAATCACCTTTTCACATTGTCCAATCCTCGGCTAGACGTCTCTGGAGAAAATATGGAATTTATGATGTTATGATGAATGATAGGACATTTTTCTTCTTCAAGTTTGAGTCTGAATTGGCCATGCGCCAATGTTTGGAAGACGGCCCTTGGCTCATCCAGAATCAAATGATTTTCTTCATAAATGGAAGCTTGAAATGGACCTTATCAAGGAAGCCCCCAAGCTTGTTCCTCTCGAGGTTAAACTTTTTGATGTGCCTATGAAGTATTGGAGTAATGTCGACCTCAGTTATATTGCAAGTGGCATTAGGAGGCCATTGGCTCTTGATTGGGCCACCAAGGAAACTTGTCGCTTAGGAACTGGTTGCATTAGGTTTGCTCGAGTTCTTGTGGAGGTTGATGCTGCTGAAGGCCTCCTTGAATTATTGCAAGTTAGTACCCATTGTGATGAAACTGGAATTGACAAATTAATGTGTGTGAGCGGACTATCAATGGAAGCCCCCCAGATGTGTGAAGTGCTCAGTGTTTGGCCACACTGATGATACATGCCCCCTTCAACCTAAACCATCCCTACTAACTCGAACCCCTCCATGTTAATGGCCATGGTGCTGTCGATTCAGAAGGTTTTCAGATTGTCCAGCGTCTGGGTGAAGGTAAATTGCACCTAGCTCCTAATCCCAGCCTTGAGCCTATTAGTTCTTCCCCTACTGCTTTTCCAAGAGAGAACTCCATTGTTATTGCTCTTATAGTGAAACCTCTTCCTAAGTCATCAAATGTAGCCAAGCCGAAGCCAAAACGCAAACCAAAGAGTGTGGTTATTAAAAAAGACCGTCCATCCACTTCTCTTAAGAATAGCTTCCAATGTTTATCCACAGTTATTACTGAAGATATTAATGACCAGCCTGTCGATGTGCCTAGTACAAGTCTCCTAAGTGTTTTTGAGAAAGTTTCCATTCAAGTGGATGAAAATGTTGTTTTGTGTGATGATGAAGTTGAGCTTGACCAAACTCCTATGGTTGAGTTTATCTAGGATTGAATGGCTACTAACTGCAATTCTGTTGAAGCTGAGCCAGAGGAAGGCGTTGATGTTTCCTCACACAATAATTCTCTTTAATGATTATGACAAATATTGTTTGCTGGAACGTGCGGGGTATCAACCAGGTCATCAAGCAAACTGAGGTGTGTCGTTTCTTACGAGCTCAAAAGGCTGCTCTATGTGGTATTCTTGAAACAATAGTTACGAGGTTGAACTGTCAAGGAACCTTCAATCGGATGTTTGGTTGGTGGCTTTAGGTTTTTAATAATGATAAATGTGCCCATGGTTGTCGAATTGTTGTGAGCTGGGACCCTAGGGTTCTTCAGCTTGAAGTTAAGGAACAATCAGACCAATTTATTCACTGTATGGTTTCTGATCTTGACGAGAAGTTTCTTTTCTTGGCTTATTTCATATATGCAAAGAACTCTCATATGTGTAGGCGCATACTTTGGACTTCTCTTACCAGTATTGGCAATAACATGGCTGACAAGCCTTGGATTTTATTGGGTGACTTCAGAAGAAATTCACAGATAGAATATCTAAGCAAGAGCAAATCTCATGTATTCCCAATATGTATTTACAATACTAACGTGTGTTTATATACACAACCACCTAACATTTACAAGGA
>WYDK02118157.1:6715299-6727657 GCA_009867345.2 Toxicodendron radicans
TGGTTGAAAACTTCAATATTTCTTCATTTCTCTCAAAAATCCATCTCCATGCTTGAACCCATTCAAACCCAGTCGAACTCCCTACAAAACAATCTAATTTTTCTTTATATAGTAGCCCAAAACCCTAGGAAAATGCTAAGAACGAAACAATGCGTTTTGCACTTTTACAAATTTTCCTAGCTTCGCCTGGTGAAGCACAAAATCCCTATGATGCCCAAAATTCCAGAAAGTTTGTCGCTACTGTGACAGAAAAGCTTCGTCGTGGCAAAGTCTTGTTTCCTTTGACACTGAATTTATGAAAATGCCGTCGGAGCTTCTACTCTTGAATCTTCATTCTTTTTGGCTTCCAAATTGATCCGATGCATCCAGAACTCTTCTAATCCAACTTAGGACTTCACCAATCTTCTAAATCTTGTTCTTCATCAAGTAAAAGGCTCAAAATCATCACGTTTCGCTTCACAAAATCGTTTTGGCTTGAAACACAAAATAAGCATAATTAGGTAGAAATCAAGACCAAAATTAAATGGAAAATATTGATAACCCTAATAAACTTAAGTACAAAACCATGTAAATCTAGGATTATCAGTTACTGAAGGTTTTTATAAGAAATGGTTTAGGTAAATTTTAGTTGGTTGCCAGACATAATATTAGCGACTGGATCAACACTAAAAAATAAAGGAAATGCAAGAGGAGGAACTCTTGGTGCATGCTAATGACTAAATAAAAATTTTGATCAGGTTGCCAGAACTTGTAATCCTTATTCTGGAAAGTAAATTGAGAGTTACAATTTTTTGAGTTTGTTTAGCGCTGATGCCATATGAGTACGTAGCCCCATAATTGTTCATTACACTGCAAGGGGTACATGAAAAACCTTGTCAAAGCATCAAAATTTTACTCTTTTATGAAGAAGAATTAATATTACAAAAGATTTTATGTTTGCTTGGTGTGAATCTCTAAGGTTCTATCTGTTGCATATTTTCAATAATTGTCTCCTGTTATGTTCATGTTTTGATAGACGCCATTCTTTTTATGTTAATCATCCATTTCAGGGTTCTTGTTGGAACTGGGCGCGCATGTTTTGAGACATTAAGGCCACTGGCTTATAGTCTACTAGCGGAGATTGTTCACCATGTTCGGGGAGACCTCACGTTATCACAGGTGTTGCTTTTATGAGATGTTTGAAGAATATTTGTGGGATTCTGTTTTTATCTCTTAGATGGCATTTATTCTGTTTTCCTATTATTTCATAACTGAGGCATCAATTTCAACCAAATGGTAGTGTTGTTGGGTGTTTATTTTCATTTGATGCCTTCAAAAGAATTTTGGACTATTGTCATTATTAACATCACTGGTGTGTGTGTGGTTGTTTTGTCCTTGGTTTAATTTTCTTTTTGATGTGATGTAGTCATCATAAATCTCTTTTAAAACATGTGAATTCAGGTTTCTATTACGGTAAACATGGTTCTCTCTCAATTTTGTTCCTCCAAATCCACTCACTGCCCCTTCCACCCACCCCCTCCGTTTTACATTCCAGAGAAAGAATTGCTTTGATTACATGATATAGGGCTAAGTTGTCGGTTCCATAATCTAGATAATAATCAGCTGGTGCTATGTGGTTAGTCATATAGTGTCTTAATATTTGATGGTGCATCTTTCTTGTTTCTAATTGATCTTCATCAATTAAGAATCTGTTTTTTATTCCTGATATATTTACAGACAATATTATTTTTTGTTGAAAAGTAAATGATTTCATACTGTTAAAATAAAATTTGATGAATATAATGGTCTTTTCTTTTCAAAGAATATATAAACTTTGATGCTGGCATAATACTTGTTTGTGGCCCAAATCTCCAATTTAATTTAGTTAGAGAATAAAGATGTGTGATGAGTCTATGATGAATCCAGTTTTGATTTATTATCCTGCAATTTGATATTTGTCATGTTTAAAGTAAGTATTCCTTTCCATTTACTCATTAAAACAAAAAAGATACATAAAGTAAAATCTCTTGAAGACTTTGAATTTTATCCAAAACACTAGGACTGTTAAGTTAAATTTCCCTTTTGAGTGATGTTGCATTCTAAACAGTAGAGTTAAGTTCAATTTCCCTTTTGAGTGGTGTTGCATTCTAAACAGTAGAGATGAGTGTTGAGGTAGTCAATTGTTTGAATCTGGATCTATGTTATGATGATGTGCCATTTCCTGCCACCTATTTTGTCTTATGAATTCTTGCCTTTTTGTCCTGTCCTATATTTTGCAAGCATTTGATTGGTGAGTGTTTCACAACTCATTTCGATCAGTTGCTGCCAAATGTTTTATCTACAGAATTGTCTTCTTTACAATGCTAACAAACATGTATTATTGTGCTGCAGCTATCCCGGATTATTTATCTGTTCTCAAGCAACATGCATGATGCTTCATTGTCACTAAGTATTCACACTACTTGTGCTCGGCTGATGTTGAATCTGGTGCATGAAAAACTCTATTCCTTATATACTTTACCGCCTTATATAAGCTTAAAAATTTTATATTGTATTGTTCTTTGTAGACGTAAATTCATGCAATGTGTTCTTTGGGATGTAGGTCGAGCCAATTTTTGAGAAAGGCGTTGACCAGCATTCCATGGATGAAGCGCGGATTCTATTGGTATGAACTTCAATCCGATTATTCTGTGAGATAACTTTTGATTGGTAAAATCCGTGAATTGTTGTGGCTTGTTTCTTGGAGTGACATATATTTTTCTCTAGGGTCGCATTTTGGATGCTTTTGTTGGGAAATTTAGTACTTTCAAGCGTACCATTCCCCAGGTAATCTGTGATTGCTATATAAGATTCTATTTGCTACTGTGATGCTTGCTTTAAATTTTTGCTGAGATCTGCTGAATTGCTTGACCTTATTTCTTTCTAACAGGACTTACCTTTGGTCAGTTCCTGAACTCTGATAATGCTTTGTTTTCACAGCACTTGGCTTATGGTATTTACAAGTTAAATTAACCTAAATGCCAACATTTTACATGCTTTAAGCAGTTAAAGGGAATTTTCTTTTTGGGGTTAATGTGTCATGCTTTATGTAGCTCATGTGTAGTTTGTGTTGTCAGATTAGATAAATATGACAATCTTTTTGGGGTTTTGTCTTATTATTAAATCTTGTTTTTTCATAAGGATGCTGGTATTTGTTGTATTTTTTTTTTTTTTGGTTCAGAATGGGCATAAATCTAATACAAAACATGCAGTGGATTGTTTCTTTAAAAAAAAATCAATAAATAAAAAAAAAAAAAAACTGGAGAGTAGATGGAGTATTTGTCTGAACTTTCCTACAGTTTTCAACACAAAATTATTGTCTTTTTGTGCTATATTAAGATGGATGAGAGTTGGCTATCCAACTGGTTGAAAAAGTGTGGCAAAACAATCCATAGTTTTTGGTGGGATCAGTTATCCCATGTATATCAAATTAATTGGTGGACCTAGGATAAGTTATCCTGTCCCTTTGTGCAATAGCAAGCCTGGGATTGGGATAATAATCCCACAAACAATCCATTCGCATGTTTTATCCCATGCATTGAAACCTTAAAAATTTCTGGTCTTAAAGACTAAAGCAATTATATTGAAACTTTATTTTGCTTCAAAATTGCATGCATTTAAGAATACTATTTTTTTTCTTTGCCACTTGCATATTAAGCTGGATTTGTAACAATAACTTACTGGTTTGTTAATAGAAAGTTATTGAGCAAGTTTTACTTGAATCCCCCAAATTATTAAAATGTTGATATGTTTGACAATGCATCTAATTGTGTGTTTGATTTACGTTTCTCTTCATTTCCAGCGAGCTTCTTCCATTCAAAATTCAAAATCTTGTCTGTTGGCTCTTGTTGAATAATCATTCTGTCAATGCTGACAACTTTTTTGTTCCTTTTTATGGTGATAGCTGTTGGAGGAGGGTGAGGAGGGGAAGGATCGTGCTACTTTGAGGTCAAAGCTTGAACTCCCGGTGCAGGTTGTTTTAGCAACTTCTGTTTTAGTTTACCTGTTTTATGTGTGAACATTACTATATTTTAAAGATCTGGAGTTGCTTTAGGAACTAGTCTTGGTATTTAGTCTTCTTCATTTCATATCCCCTTTCCGTTTTCATGGCATTGAAGGTTTTTTTTTTTTTTTTTGAGAAGAAATTATGACAATATCATTGATTGAAATAATAATTACCAAGAGAATGAATAAACTGTCCTTAAAAGTTAAGATCCATTAAGATCTATACCATATAGAATGAACAACTCATTAAAAAGCAATAGACAACTTAGAAACGAATGCCAATATTAATCCAAAATCCCAATCTAAGTGAATAGAGAAAAAGAACTTATTCGTAAAAGCTGTGTTCGGTAGCATATTTAGAATAGTATTTTAAAAAAAGTTGAGTTGAGTTGTGTTTAATAGAATAAAATTTGAATTTAAAAAAAAAATGTTTTTTAGTATATTTTTAGAAATATTAAAATTATTTTTTTATTTCCCCAATATTTATTAAATTAGTTAAACACCCCACTAAAAGTTAAAAAATTGGCGAATACACCCCATCCACAAGAGGCTGTCGGCAACATCATGGCTGTGCATGGGTAAGGCCATTTCCGACCATGGATCTGTTTGTGGCCGTTAACGGCAATGGATTTGGCCGTTAATGGCTAGATTTGGCCAGTTTCCGGCCATGGATCATATATCCATACCTGGAAATGGCCTTACCGATGCATGGCCAGCTAGATCCGACTGACCATACGCCGTGGTGTTGTCGGCCGTCGGCCTCTTATGGATGGGGGTGTATTCTCCAATTTTTAATTTTTATTTTGGTGAAATAAATTTGAAAAAATGTTTTGATTTAAATTTGGAAAAATGTTTTGAATAAGATATGATTTTTGATAGGATTTGTAGAATATTAAAAAAAATGTGTATTTGTATTGTTGAAATAGGATAGGGAATAAAAAATAAAACAAATGGAGCCTTAGAGATTGAAGGCCAAAGAAAAGCAAGAGAACCAACTTTGTCCCACGAATTAAAAATATCTTTTACACAACAATCTTTAAAGACATTTCCGTTTCTTACTTGCCAAATCACCCAAAAAGTAGCTAAAATAGCATAACAACACAATACTGTGGCCTTATCTCCTCTACTAGAACAAAAATTGTATTTTGAAAGAAAATCACTACAAGAGACTTGAATAACCCACGTCATCGTTGCTGCGTGGAGAAGTTTGTGCCATGATCTTAAAGAAAAACTACAATGCAAGAAGAGGTGATTTGTAGTTTCCATATTAAGATACAAGAATGGGATACTGGAAGCATTCTTTGAATAACATCACCTGTATTACTCTTACCGAGAGAGATAGTCCAAGCAAAAATGTTGACTTTACAAAGCATTTTGGTTTCCCAAATCATCAGGTGGTTGAAAAAGGCTATGAGAGTGATCATTATAGGATAACGGTCAAAAGCCAATTTAATGAGAGTTTCCTGTATGATTTTATTGCATAGTTCTCCCCATTCTGGTAGAAAAAGAAATTTGTCCAACCTGTAACATAAAACATTAGTTTGTAAGTTAGACCAAGTGACAGTTGCCCCACGCTAAATATGGATCATGAGATTGGTTTCCTGGTGAAACGAGTGAAATTCTCTAGTTTCTCTTCCTCCCATAGATTTTTCAGAGATAAACCTCGTGACATTAAAGTCTCTTCCAGTACTCCATCTTGGAGCATACAAATCATAAAGCCCTTCTAATTCCTGCCAAAAGCCAACCGTCTCTCTTGGTTTTTCCAGACCATAAACACGTGAAAGCCACCAATCATTGTTGTCTTGACCCTGCACTTTGATAGAGATAGAGAAAGATAAAGAGAATTCACCCATCAGTGAATCAACCACCTTAATCACCCTGACATTACATACAATTCCTCCAGAATTGACACAGGGAAGAAAAATCCATTCTTTAAATTTGGATCCCTATGAGCTTTCTACTAGCTTTTTGTCAATGAAATCCTTCTTGTTTTTGAAGGATAATAATATTGGGCGATGCTTTAAGAAGTGTTTCTTTAGTAAGTCTCCTTCTCCTTACGCTTCCTAGCGTGCTTATATTCTAGTTGATAATCTTCATAAAGTTCTTACTACACTCGGGCTACTAAAAGCCACCCCCTTCAAAGCTTTGCGAATGAAAGCTTTTGATTTTGCTATCTTTGTTGTAGCCCTTGTACCTTTATTGGTAGCCAATCTATCTTGACTAAGTTCATGTTTATAGGAGTCAAGGCTGAGTTCATTATCCCCATTAAATTCCTTAAACTTTATGGAAATTACCTTCATCAATCTGACACATACAAACCCCTAACCGACTACATGCTTCTTTAGCCTATTCATCTGATCCTCTCCTCTCTACCTTAGCCAGATGATTCTCTTTTTGTTTTTCTATGTCTATATTGATAGACAAATGTTTACTCTTTTTTATGAAAATAAGCTTCTTGATCAATGACATAGTCTATTACCCATCTACAACTGTTCAAACAATTGTTCTATATGGATGGTCTACTACTTTGCATAAATGTTTTTTAGTGTCTTCATCAGCAAAATTGAGATCTTCATCGCCTGACTCTTCTTCTTCATCAGATGTATCTATACCACTGTGATAGCCACCATTAGCAATAATATCAACCTCATCATTCAACATCTTCTCCTCTAATTCATTGAAACTCTTCCCAGCTGCAAGGGTAGCAATCTCTTCAATGTCAAACTCAGAAAAATTAGTTTTTTTCTATTCCATGAATTTGAGCCCTCTTTCGATTCTACCTCTGAGTTAAGCTCATGTACTATAATGGCAACTTCTGATTGTGAAGCATATATTATATTACTGTCATGTTAGCTCTTTATTATCATTGTTAACTTCAATTTATGGGTTTATCATATAAAGATGCTTTTATAATGTGTTTTTGCTGTATTGTTTTCTTGTTAGTTGCATTTAAGAAATATGGAGATACTAACTTTTAGTAATTTATGTGAAAATTTGGATGCTTAGTTCCTATTTAGTCTTTTTTGATATTCTTATGTTATTGACCATTGTCCGAGGCAATATTGGAATTTGGATGCTGAAGGTTATGAGCATGTGTGGGTTCTTTCTTGAGATAATACCATGTATTTTCTTATGTAAAAACTAAAAAGTAGGAAGATAATGTATCAATTTATTTTATTCTTAATTTTAGTTCAATATTATCATGGAGTACATAGATGGTACCAGTCTCATTTCTCCTGTCAGAGTTTAGCAAGTTTCAGTAGGGAAGGTGATCTGCTTTTTAACTGTACATGCTAGCTTGTTCACCTTTTGAACTTCTTGTTTGCAACTATTTCAATATTGTATATTGATTCTTATAAAAGTAAAAGTAAACAAAAGTGAATTTGTCTTGCAGTTTAGTGTACCATTAGATCTCATTAATTTCCTTCCTTTTTGTGAGACCAGTACTTAACTGGTCAATTAGGTATTGATCCTCTGTTTAAGCATTGGTTTCTCAGATCAACAATTTGTTATTTTAAGACTACAATCCTGAAAAATTGTGGTCTGTAGCCAAATGTTATAGAATGTGCTATTTTAGTACATCAAGAAAAGTGCCTTTGGTGATTTTTTAATTTTTGTCATGTAGGGTTGAAATTGGATTAGCATTCCTTCTGTTGGGAAGAAAATGAAAAGAATTTGAATGTTTCACTGGAATGTGATGGACCCAGCCTAATCAATCAATATAGTCGTAGAGCAAAGGATGGGCAAAAAGGGTATTGTGTTGAGTGACAGCTGTCCAGGTTGTTAGGATTGTGTCTAGTGTCAGATTAAAAGGAACAAAGGCTGTAATTGGTAGGCATTGAGAATATTATTGGGAGTTTGTTTGGGAGGTACTAGCCTTTGAAGACCAATGGGTGTGTGGGAGTTGTTATCTTTGTTTTCTTCTTTCATTTCTTGTTTAATTCCTGTTTCATTGAATTCATCAAATATCATTTTCCCTTCTTGTTTTCTGGATTTATACAAAGTCTTTGTTGCTTGGTTGTGTTTCTCTTGTGGAGTGTGTGAACTGTTGGTTGTTTGAGATTGTTGAGGGTTGTGTTGGGATTGAGCCGAGGGCTCCATCCAACTGGTATCAGAGCACGTCGCTCACTGGGCATGGTAAACACGAGAATGGAGAGAATTGATAATGTGAAAAAAGAGCTTACAGTGGTGCAAAGGGATATTACCAGGCTAAATGAGAATGTTACCTCGATAAGGGAGGTGTTGATCGAGTTGCAAAACTGGACACGACGGAGGGACGAAGAGGAGGAGATTTGCCAACAGAATCCGATCGGAGGAGAAGGAAGCCATTTGGGAGCTGGTAACCCTCGTAACAGGGGAACCCACTTCGAGAATGAAAAGCCAGGGGGTGGGGAAGTTAACCGAGAGGGGGAGGCACATAGAGATGGTGGAAATCACCATGGTGAAGGGAGTTAGCGAAGGGAGTAAGGAGGCCGGAAGCTTGAGATGCCTTTATTTTTTGGTGACGACCCATACGGGTGGATTTTCAAGATTAAACGCTATTTCACCATCAACCAGATCGACATAGCCCAAAAGGTGCAGTCGACAGCCTTGTGTATAGAGGGGGAAGCCCTCCATTGGTATCAATGGGCGGTGGAGAGAGAGAGGCGTCCTTGTCGTGGCGGCGCTTAAGGTGGTGCTGATGCAGTGATTCAGTGGGGCTCAGGAGGTGATCCCGTTGGAGTTGTTAATGTCACTTCGATAAGAGGGTACGGTGGTTGATTTTTGCCGGATGTTCGAGGAGGTTGCAGCAATGACAGTCGGGGAGAGGGAAGACGTGCTTACTGCTGCTTTTCTCAATGGGTTGAGGCCTGAGATACGGCCGAAATTAAGTTACAGCAGCCCATGTTGATGACCCAACCCAACTCTCTCACTCAGGTTGCCTTACTAGCCCAACGTGTTGAAGAGAGGAACTTAGCATTGGAGGAGGCTAGGGTGGGCTTGGGCCGTGCATTTAGAGGAGGAAGCATTACTATTGGGTCCAAGAACCAGGCCACTTCAATCAAACTTGAAGATAACCTAATAAACTCAACTAATTCTACCCAGCCCAGCTTAGAAGTGACCCGATCCAATAATCACCTTAGACTCCAATCACAGAACCCCCCTTTCACTTGATATCGCCCAAATGATGCACAATCCATTATGGGTTCTCCTTCCTCAATCGGGAATCGCACTTTTACACTCCTCCAAGAATTTCCCAATCGGAGGCTGACTGAATCGGAAGCTCAACGGAAACGAGAAAAAGGACTTTGCTTCCGATGTGATGCGAAGTACTCCCCAGGCCATCAATGCAGTGACAAGCAGCTTCGGGTATTGATTGTAGATGATGATGGTGAGGAAGGGGAGGAAGATGGTAGAGTTGAAAAGTTACTGGAAGAAGACGTGCCCAAAGCAGCAGAACTGTCAATCAGCTCGGTAGTGGGGTTCAATAGACCCAAGACGTTGAAATTGATGGTAGGGTTAGGGGTAAGGACGTGATTGTTTTAGTTGACAGTGGCGCAACCCAAATTTCATGAATCAGGCGTTAATCTCAGAACTAAACCTCCTTGTGGTACAGACAAAAACATTCGGCGTGCGTATGGGTGATGGTTTTAATGTGAAGTGTTAAGGAGAGTGTAAAGATGTCAAACTTGAATTACAGGGGGTAACAATTGTGCAAAATTTCTTTCCCTTTGATTTAAGCAATGCTGAGGTTATTTTAGGGATGCCCTGGCTCTCCACCTTAGGGGTGATGATGGCGAATTGGGGGGAGTTGTGGATAAAGTATCGGCACTTAGGAAAAACCATTACATTGCGGGGTGAGCCTGCCCTGAGTAAGAAGATGATATCCCTTAAGGGAATGTTGAAGATTCTGCAGACAGAAGGTTCAGGGTACTTTATTGAGTTTGGAAATCAGAAACTACAGTCCCCAGAAAAAATTGTTCCAGATGAACGAGTTGAGGATTTATTAAGGCAGCACCTAAAGGTGTTCGAACCAATCCAGGGCCTTCCCCCACTTAGAGTGCATGATCACGCAATCAGGCTTGAGCCGAGTAGCCAACCACCCCACCTTAGACCCTATAGGTACCCTTATTATTTAAAGAATGAAATTGAAGAGATTGTGAGGGATATGTAGTTGGCTGGAATTGTAAAACCAAGTAAGAGCCCATTCTCTAGTCTAGTGTTGCTGGTGAAAAAGAAAGACGGTGGATGGAGGTTGTGCGTTGATTACAGGGCCTTGAATAGAGTGATTGTATCTGATAAGTTTCCTATCCCCATAGTCGACGAATTATTTGATGAGTTGGGTGGTGCTACAATTTTCTCCAAGATTGACCTTAAATCAGGCTACCACCAGATAAGGGTAAGAGATGAAGACACTCATAAGACGGCCTTCTGCACCCATAAAGGTCACTACGAATTTTCTGGTGATGCCGTTTGGCTTGTCGAACGCTCTAGTGACCTTCCAGGCTCTTATGAACGATATTTTCAGGCCATACTTGCGGCGATTTATACTGGTTTCTTCGACGACAACTTGGTGTATAGCCCTACTCTTGAATCCCATTTAGACCATCTACACACTACATTCCAGGTACTGGAACATCACCAATTGGTGGTAAACAAGAAAAAATGTTTGTTTGCCTAGGATTGTCTAGAATATTTGGGGCACATCATATCACCAAATGGTATCTCGGTTGACCCAGTAAAAATTGAAGGGGTTCTAGCGTGGCCTGCACCTAAAGATATACAAGCTCTCTGTGTGTTCCTAGGATTAACAAGTTATTATAGAAAGTTTGTTCGAGATTACGGCACCATTGCACGATCCCTCACCAATTTACTTCGGAAAAATTCTTTTGTTTGGTCTGAGGCAGCAGAATTAGCCTTCAATGGCCTCTCTCCCGGTTTTAGCTATGCCTGATTCCTCTAAAGCTTTTGTGATAGAAACGGATGCATCTGGCCACAGGATTGGAGCTGTCTTAATGCAAGATGGAAGACCACTGGCTTTCCTCAATCAGGGGCTTTCCTAGAAATCTCAACTGCGTTCCGTGTATGAGCGCGAATTGATGGCCATAGTATTCGCCGTCCAGAAGTGGAGACACTATCTTTTGGGGCGCCATTTCATTATTCGGATGGACCAGCGCAACCTCCATTACTTTAACAACCAGAGACTTCAAGGGGAAGAGCATCAAAAGTGGCTTATAAAATTAATTGGCTTGGATTTTGAAATTCAGTATAAGCCAAGGTTGGAAAATAAGGCAGTTGATGCCTTATCAAGGAGAACAGGGTGGGCTGAATGTAATACGATCTCTACTTGTTATTTTGGGAATTGGCAGGAATGGGAAGAAGCCATTAAGAACGATGTTAAACTTTCTCAGATTTGTAAGGACTTGATAGCTGAGCCAAACAGCCACCCTCACTTTCATCTGAAGGGTCATCAACTGTACTGTGAAGGTCGACTAGTTCTACCCCGACAATGTGAGCAAGTTTAGCTCTTGCTCCGAGAATTTCATTCTACTCCTATGGGGGGCCATTCTGGTTTCTTTCGAACCTATAAAAGACTGGCCCAAGTGGTGTGTTGGGAAGGTATGAAGGCTGATGTTTAGAAATTTGTTAAGGAGTGCCCTGTGTGTCAGCAAAATAAGTATGACAACTTACAACTAGTCGGGCTGCTCCAACCATTGCCGATTCCCACTCAAGTTTGGGAGGATGTATCGATAGACTTCATTGCCCGACTCCCAAAATCACATCGCGTTGACACTATCATGGTTGTCGTGGATCGGTTGACAAAATACAACCACTTTATTCCTCTTTCAGCACCCTTACACTTCCAAGGAAGTAGCTCAAGCATTCATCCATGGTATTGTTAAGTTACATGGCTTCCCATGAACGATCGTATTAGACCGTGACAGAGTATTTATAAGCCTTTTCTGGGGAGAATTGTTTCGGTAATAAGGTACCAAGTTGCACATGAGCACCGCGTATCACCCTCAATCGAATGGACAAACGGAAGTCGTTAATTGGAGTGTTGAAACTTATCTAAGGTGTTTCGTGGGCCAGCAGCCTAAGCAATGGTCTAAGTGGTTGTTGTGGGCAAAATACTGGTTTAATACTACCTTCAATCGGTCGTCAGGAATGACGCCCTTTCGAGCCCTGTATGGCCATGAACCACCAGTTCTTCTCCGTTATTCTGAATATATGTCAGTTGTAGATGCAGTGGATGAACACATGATGGATTGAAATCTTATTTTGGATGAGCTGAAATCGAACCTAATTAAAGCTCAAGAAGAAATGAAGAATTATGCTGATGGGAAAAGAAGAG
>WYDK02118157.1:6727757-6749464 GCA_009867345.2 Toxicodendron radicans
CCCCCTACAGCCCGCATTCATGACGTTTTTCACATTTCACAATTAAAGAAGGTAACCACTCCTCCAGCTAATGCTCTCCCTCTGCCACAGTTTATAAATAGTGATATGGAACTTCAAGTGGAACCAAAACAAGCTCTACGCAAAAGGCGTTTACTTAATGGCGATTACGAAATTCTCATCAAATGGAAGGACTTGCCCTCCTGCGACAACACTTGGGAATCTTTTACCCACATTTGCCATCAGTTTCCAGCCTTCCACCTTGAGGACAAGGTGGCACTTCTGGCGGAGGGTAATGATGGACCCAGCCTAATTAATCAATATTGCCGTAGAGCAAATGATGGGCAAAAAGGGTATTGTGTTGAATGACAGTTGTCCAGGTTGTTAGGATTGTGTCTAGTGTCAGATTAAATGGAACAAAGGCTGTAATTGGCAGGCATTGAGAATATTATTGGGAGTTTGTTTGGGAGGTACTGGCCCTCGAAGACCAGTGGGTGTGTGGGAGTTGTTATCTTTGTTTTCTTCTTTCATTTCCTGTTTAATTCCTGTTTCATTGAATTCATCAAATTTCATTTTCCCTTCTTGTTTTCTGTATTCATACAAAGTCTCTGCTGCTTGGTTGTGTTTCTCTTGTGGAGTGTGTGTGAACTGCTGGTTGTTTGAGATTGTTGAGGGTTGTGTTGGGATTGAGCCGAGGGCTCCATCAGAATGTTTGGAAGCCAATCTGTACTTTTCATTTTCTTCACTGCACTTTTCTTATTTGTCAAATTGCTGCTCATTTCCTTCCTTAAAGCATCACATTTAATGTTTTTGAAGGCTGTCTTCCTAATTTTGGATATATTGTATTGCTGCAGGCAGTTTTAAATTTACAGGTCCCTGTGGAGCATTCAAAGGAAGTTAGTGACTGTAAAAATTTGATTAAGACCTTGGTCATGGGTAATTGATCCTTTTCTATTATTTCATCTTATTTCCTTTTAATGCAATACTGGGTACTAAGCATTGGAAATTCGTAAAACCTGTAATGCTTGCCACTCTCAATTAAATCTTCTTTATTCCATTGTTAATGATTTCTTGTCAAAACTAACCAATCTTTGGCTGGATTCATTTGCAGGAATGAAGACTATTATATGGAGCATCACTCATGCACATTTGCCCAGACCACAGGTTTTTCACTAATTTAATGTTTGTATTCCTCATGTCAGTTGACCTTAATTTCCTTGTAACATTTCTGCTTTCTTAGGTTGCTCCTCCCACTCACGGAACTCATCAACATGTGCTTGGTTCATCTTCATCTAACTTACCAGCACCTAAAGCATTCAAAGGGATGAGGGAAGATGAGGTATTTTTCATAAGATGATTGGTTTTAATAAAGGTTTCCTTGTGGGATTAGCTTTGTCTGAGTTTGAATTTGGGCAGGTGTGGAAAGCCTCTGGTGTCTTAAAGAGTGGTGTGCATTGCTTGGCTCTCTTCAAGGAGAAGGAAGAGGAGAAAGAAATGCTTAATCTCTTTTCCCAGATTTTGGCTATTATGGAACCTCGAGATCTCATGGACATGTTCTCGTTGTGTATGCCTGAGCTTTTCGAGTGCATGATTTCCAACACTCAGCTTGTTCATATATTTTCCACCCTTTTACAAGCTCCTAAAGTGTACCGGCCTTTTGCAGATGTTTTGGTTAATTTTTTTGTTAACAGTAAACTCGATGTCTTGCAGCACCCAGATTCACCTCCAGGAAAATTGGTCTTGCATCTCTTTCGGTGTATATTTGGTGCTGTTGTTAAAGCCCCTGCAGATTTTGAACGTATATTGCAGCCTCATGTGCCAGTTATAATGGAAGTTTGCATGAAAAATGCCACTGAAGTTGATAAGCCTCTTGGTTATATGCAACTTCTTCGAACAATGTTTAGAGCACTTGCTGGATGCAAATTTGAACTCTTATTGCGTGACTTGGTTCCTTCTTTACAACCCTGCCTAAATATGCTATTAACAATGCTTGAGGGTCCAATGGGGAATGATATGGGGGACCTCTTGCTGGAACTTTGCTTAACCTTACCTGCTCGGTTAAGTTCGTTGTTACCATACCTTCCGCGTCTGATGAAGCCTCTGGTTTTATGTCTCAATGGAAGTGATGAACTAGTGAGCTTAGGTCTAAGAACACTGGAGTTTTGGGTGGATAGTTTGAATCCTGATTTTCTAGAGCCTAGTATGGCTAACGTGATGTCGGAGGTGATTTTAGCCTTATGGTCTCACCTGAGGCCTGCACCCTATCCTTGGGGTGGAAAAGCATTGCAATTGCTTGGCAAGTTAGGCGGTCGTAACAGAAGATTTCTCAAGGAGCCCCTTGCACTAGAATGCAAGGAGAATCCAGAGCATGGGCTGCGCTTGATTCTTACGTTTGAGCCCTCAACTCCTTTCTTAGTGCCACTGGATCGATGTATAAATCTTGCTGTAGCAGCTGTTATGCACAAGAATGGTGGCATGGATGCTTTCTATCGAAAGCAGGCTTTGAAATTTATTCGTGTTTGCTTGGCTTCTCAGCTTAATTTGCCAGGAAATTTTGTTGATGAGGGGTACACGCCGAGACAGTTGTCATCATTGTTAGTTTCTAGCCCAGATATATCTTGTTCCAGGCAGGAGACATCAGAGTTGAAGGTGAGTTGAATGTAGAACTATCTTGCTGAAAATAGTACCTGTTAGCAACTTAGTGGATTGCGTATTTGAAGCACACCATGTATATGCTTTCTGTATCTTATGTTTTCTGGTTGTGTAAAGTTCAAAATTTTATTATATAGGTTTGGAAAGTACTAAGGAATATCATCTGCATGCATTTGCAGCTCTCACGTTGTAGTTGTATGTTTTCACTTGGTAATTGTTGTATCTTCTTCAAATAGTGCATGGACTGGGCTAGAGACTCGTTGAACTCTTAGAATATCTTGTATTGATGACAAACTTTATTATTCACCTATCGTTTGAAAGTGCCAAGATATTACATGTTATTATCTCTGTATTTAATATCATGCATTCTCTAGCTTTTGATCTGTTGTCCTATTTTTTCTTTTATCTGTCAGCCTTTTTTCTTAAATATTTGTGGGCTTTGTAACAAATCACTGAAACATATCTGTAGCATTATGTCATGATAAATATTCTGCTACTTGAAATTGGTGGATTGTTGTTGCAGACTGATTTAGGTGTGAAGACGAAGACCCAGCTTATGGCAGAAAAGTCTGTTTTCAAGATTCTATTAATGACTGTCATTGCTGCAAGTGCAGAACCAGATCTTAATGACTCCAAGGATGATTTTGTTGTGAATGTCTGCCACCATTTTGCAATTATATTTCACATTGATTATACCTCAAGTAATGCTTCAATTCCTACTGCTGGGCTTGGGGGGCCAATGCTGTCCTCAAATGGAAACGTTAGCACCAGGTCTAAAAATAGCACTGCTTCCAACCTAAAAGAGTTGGATCCTTTGATATTTTTAGATGCTTTGGTTGATGTGCTGACAGATGAAAATAGGCTCCATGCAAAAGCTGCTCTTAATGCTTTAAATGTGTTTGCTGAAACACTGCTGTTTCTTGCTCGCTCAAAGCATGCCGACATGCTGATGTCAAGAGGAGGCCCGGGTACTCCTATGATTGTCTCCAGTCCATCAATGAATCCTGTATATTCACCACCTGCTAGCGTGCGCATACCAGTTTTTGAGCAACTTCTGCCCCGTCTTTTGCATTGTTGTTATGGAAGTGCATGGCAAGCACAAATGGGAGGTGTTATGGGACTAGGTGCATTGGTTGGAAAGGTTACTGTTGAGACTTTGTGCCTTTTCCAAGTTAGAATTGTTCGGAGTCTGGTGTACGTGCTTAAAAAGCTACCTATTTATGCTACCAAAGAGCAGGAAGATACAAGTCAGGTTCTTACACAGGTTCTTCGAGTGGTGAATAATGTGGATGAAGCAAACAGTGAGCCGCGTAGGCAAAGTTTTCAAGGAGTAGTTGAGTTTCTTGCTTCAGAGTTATTCAATCCTAATGTATCTATTACCGTGAGAAAGAATGTGCAGTCATGTTTGGCCCTTTTGGCTAGTCGGACTGGTAGTGAGGTGTCTGAGTTGCTTGAGCCTTTATATCAACCTTTGCTTCAGCCTCTTATAATGCGGCCATTGCGGTCAAAAACTGTTGATCAACAGGTATATATCTCCTTAAGTATGCATATATGTAATTTAGTAGTTTTCTTTACTTATTTTGTTGGCTTTCTCATAGGTTGGAACAGTTACAGCTTTAAATTTCATTTTAGCATTGAGGCCTCCTCTTCTCAAGTTGACTCAAGAATTAGTGAACTTTCTCCAAGAAGCATTGCAAATAGCGGAGGCTGATGATACTGTGTGGGTTGTGAAGTTTATGAGCCCCAGAGTGGCCACATCATTAACTAAACTCAAAACAGGTTGCATTGAGCTACTCTGTACTACAATGGCATGGACAGACTTTAAAACACCAAATCATTCTGATCTGCGTGCTAAGATAATTTCCATGTTTTTCAAGTCTTTGACCTGTCGAACACCAGAAATTGTTGCTGTTGCAAAGGAGGGTCTACGACAGGTTTGTTGAGTGTCTGTAGTTGTCATATACATTTGACAGACATATATAATTACATATAATGGTTGCTGTTGTATTGAACTATTAAAATGCTTGTGATATCTAATTCTGTATAATTTTTTTATGTATGCATTTACTCATATAGACATGAAAAGCAACTACAGCTACTACATCTTACTGCATAGTATTTCAACAGAATGTATAATGTCATCATATCTGTACCATAAACATGTACCAGAATGTACTACATTTCCATGTAGCTCTGGACTTATCTCTTTGGATAGTAATTTTCTTATTGCAGTTCTGAGAGGAGTTGTCTGCTTTCATCTTATAGCATATTTTTGTTTTCATCAAGATATCTTGATCATTATGAATGGTTCTGCAAATTAGATTGACCATATGATTTCTACCAATTTTCTATCGTTTTATTTTATTTTTAAAGTTGTTACTAGTCTTATGTTTAGTTATACTTTTAATATCTGTTAGTATATATTTCATTTTTTGTTAAGGTCATTAATCAGCAAAGGATGCCCAAAGAACTTCTTCAGAATAGCCTCAGGCCTATATTAGTCAACTTGGCAAATACCAAGAATCTCAGCATGTCTCTTTTGCAAGGTTTGGCCCGCCTGCTTGAACTGTTGTCCAATTGGTTTAATGTTACCTTGGGTGGAAAGTTGTTAGAGCACCTTAAGAAATGGTTGGAGCCTGAAAAACTTGCTCAGAGTCAGAAATCATGGAAGGCTGGTGAAGAGCCCAAAATTGCTGCAGGTACCATGTCTAACTTGTGTCTTGTTATAGCAGTGTGGTTAACTTGTTTAGATGTGCACGTATTAATGAGATCATAGTTATGTTTCTTTTTCTTTGCAGCTATTATTGAACTTTTTCACTTGCTTCCTCAAGCTGCATCAAAATTTCTTGATGAACTTGTAACCTTAACCATTGATTTAGAAGGGGCTCTTCCCCCAGGACAATTCTACAGCGAGATTAATAGTCCATATCGCCTTCCACTTACAAAATTTTTAAATCGATATGCAACACTTGCTGTTGATTATTTTCTTGCTCGATTAAATGAGCCAAAATACTTTAGACGGTAAGCTTATGATGCTCAATTGAAGTTGTTAACATATTTACTAGCATATCAATGAGATTTGTAAGAATTCTTCCTATTCTCTCATTTTCTTGCCCCTTCTGTTCCAACATCTAGGTTTATGTATGTAATACGATCAGATGCTGGCCAACCGTTGAGAGACGAACTTGCAAAGTCCCCACAAAAGATACTTACAAGTGCCTTTCCTGAATTTATGCAAAAACCAGATGCAACAACTACTGGATCTTCAACTCCACCTGCTACTTTAATGGGGGATGAAGGCCTCACTGTTCCACCACTTGATAGTTCTAATCAATCGTCTGCAGCCCCTGCTGCAGCATCAGATGCTTATTTTCAGGGTCTTGCACTCATCAAAACATTAGTGAAGTTAATACCTGGCTGGTTGCAGAGTAATCGTATTGTGTTTGATACTTTGGTTCTTCTCTGGAAGTCACCAGCAAGAATATCTCGTTTGCACAATGAGCAAGAGCTCAACTTAGTACAGGTAAAGTCATTCACTATTTAGGCTTGATTTAGTTTTAAATTTATTACCTTAGGATCTGCTGTGAGTTTACACTAATTTTTTCATTTTTCCAGTAAAATGTTTGTGTGAGTCAATTAATATGTGGTCCTGGTTCTTTTATATTCTTGATTCTCATGTGCAGGTGAAAGAAAGCAAATGGCTCGTCAAATGCTTCTTGAATTACTTACGTCACGACAGAACTGAAGTGAATGTTCTCTTTGATATCCTTTCTATCTTCTTGTTTCATACTCGCATTGATTACACCTTCTTGAAAGAGTTTTATATAATTGAGGTAATTAAATCTTCAGTAATCATATTTTCAGTTTTGAACTTGTACTAGTTTGTTGGTGTCAGTGTAACAAATTGTTACTCTCTTTAGGTTGCAGAAGGTTATCCCCCCAACATGAAGAAAGCACTTCTCTTGCATTTTTTGAACCTATTCCAATCTAAACAACTTGCTCATGACCATCTGGTGATTGTGATGCAAATGCTCATTCTTCCAATGTTAGCTCATGCATTCCAGAATGGCCAAAGTTGGGAGGTTGTTGACCCTAATATTATAAAAACAATCGTTGACAAACTTCTTGATCCTCCAGAAGAGGTGATCTCCCAATTGTGCAATTTGAATTTGTTTATTGCAATTATTTTAGCAGTTTTTCTGTTTAGATTTATATAATGTCGTCACTTATATATTGATTATTCTTTGCCTTTAATTTAAAAATAATCTCTATTTCTTACATAGGTTTCTGCTGAATATGATGAGCCATTGAGGATAGAACTTTTGCAACTTGCTACGTTACTTCTTAAGTATCTCCAGAATGATCTTGTTCATCACAGGAAAGAACTTATCAAATTCGGTTGGAATCATCTCAAACGGGAAGATAGTGCTAGTAAGCAGTGGGCATTTGTCAATGTGTGCCACTTCTTGGAGGCCTATCAGGCCCCAGAAAAAATTATTCTCCAGGTAACTTGCAATGATGCATGGACAAATAGATCTATAAACTTGATATCTATTTAATTGTTTTCACTAGTTACAGCCTTGTCAGCAAGTTCTTGATCACAACAGCAATTTATGTTTTATTTGGCATCCATTGTCAGATCCTAGGAATTTGTGTTGCCTGCAATTTTTTCTTGTTACTAGCAACTTATCTTCTGTGGAATACTTTTTGCTTGTACCATATTGGACTAGTTAAAGCTGCCAGATGTGCAACTACGGTGCCTGTAATTCCTAAGTTTTTTTCCTTTTAAAAGTATGCATGTACAGCTTAATGCTACACATGGCTTTGTGATAGTTAATTAATTTGAGTGAACTATGTAAAATTCTGGAGTACTTGAGTGTTTTAACATGTCTTGTGTTGCTGTCAAATCAACATATTTTCAATTGAGTACCTCTTCAGCATAGTTGAGTTCAAAAGTTGCTCATGAAATTATTGACTCCTTGATCATTCGCTTATTATTTTCTCATACTATTAGTAAAAATATACTGATGTGGGTTTGAAAATCAGGTTTTTGTTGCACTTCTTAGAACCTGCCAGCCAGAGAATAAATTGTTGGTCAAGCAGGCCCTTGATATACTAATGCCAGCTTTACCAAAAAGGTTGCCTCTTGGGGATTCTCGAATGCCAATTTGGATACGATACACCAAAAAGATTTTGGTTGAGGAGGGCCACTCGATTCCTAATTTGATTCACATTTTCCAGCTCATTGTACGTCATTCAGATCTCTTCTACAGCTGCAGAGCACAATTTGTACCTCAGATGGTGAATTCTCTTAGCCGACTTGGATTGCCATTTAATACTGCGGCGGAAAACAGGCGCCTAGCCATTGAACTTGCTGGATTGGTTGTCAGTTGGGAAAAACAAAGGCAAAATGAAATGAAAGTGGTAACTGATAGCGATGTCCCCAACCAGATGACGGATGGATTCAATCCTGGCTCTGCCGGCACTGACCCGAAACGTCCAGTTGATGGATCTACATCTTCTGTTAAAGTAGAACCTGGTCTTCAATCCCTATGTGTCATGTCACCTGGTGGTGCCTCATCAATCCCTAACGTAGAAACACCGGGATCTGCCGGCCAACCTGATGAAGAATTCAAGCCAAATGCTGCTATGGAAGAAATGATTATCAATTTTCTTATCAGAGTGAGACTTCCTTTCCAATTGTGATTTTATTTATAGTAAGATGTAGTTGAGATGCCAGATTATAGTTTACAATTTTTTGGAGTCTGCTTTCACATTATTATCTTTTTACAAATCCAAAGCTGTCTGACTCAATGATGATTTGCTTGATTCCTGCTTCTTGGAAGTAAATTGCTTTGATTTTGTTGTATGAGTACAACATTGCTTAGAATTATTTGTGGTATATTTCTATATCCCCGCCTTATTTATCAAAATCCCGAACTCCTGGTTCTTCTTTTATTTTACATAATAATTATAAAATAATTTTTAGTCCAGTTTTGGCTTCTTCAGGTTAGGAAATGCTAACAATGCAATTTTCTGAAAGATTATGGCAGATTGTTCTCTTCATTTATCATACTTGCATGACCAGATCTTTTTGTGTTGAAGCTTCGAATTCATCTTGTTCTGCCTCACTTCTTGTGGAAAGGGTTGTTTTGTTATTTTTATTTTGAGGTATTGAGTTAGTGGAGTTTTTGATGAAGAAAGCCATTTTTCTTGTCTGTCTGAAAAACAGGTGGCATTGGTCATAGAGCCCAAGGACAAGGAAGCAAGTATTATGTACAAGCAGGCTTTGGATCTACTTTCACAAGCTCTGGAGGTGTGGCCAAATGCCAATGTTAAGTTTAATTATTTGGAAAGGTTGCTGAGCAGTATTCAACCAACTCAGTCAAAGGACCCTTCCACAGCTCTGGCACAGGGATTGGATGTCATGAATAAGATCCTGGAGAAGCAGCCACACTTGTTCATTAGAAATAACATCAATCAGATATCTCAGGTATGTTCCCTTATAAATTAGGCCTTTGATTTTCCCCAAGTTTCTCTGCAGTTACCTAAATTTTCACATTTATCATTATTTTTATATTTTTCAGATTCTTGAACCTTGCTTCAAGTATAAAATGTTAGATGCTGGAAAGTCGTTGTGCGCCTTGTTGAAGATGGTCTTTATTGCTTTCCCTCTAGATGCAGCAAGCACACCACCTGATGTAAAGCTTTTGTGTCAGAAGGTCGACGAGCTAATACAGAAGCATATAAATATGATTACAGCTCCTCAGACCTCGGGTGAAGATAACTCTGCTAACTCAATTAGCTTTGTGCTGCTTGTCATCAAAACCTTGACAGAGGTGCAGAAGAACTTCCTTGACCCTTCACTCTTTGTTCGTATCTTCCAACGTCTGGCACGAGATATGGGATCTTCAGCAGGATCTCATCTGAAACAAGTATGTTAATGCTACACACACACACATATATATATATACAATTTACTCTCTTATCAAATTCTTATGAGGCTTCTAGTTTTTGTCTGTTAACATTTTCCTACTGATGCCCTTTATGATAATGTTGATGGTGAGGATGAATATGTTGTTGGTCTTTGATGGTAATGTGTTTTTTGCTACTTATATTTCTAGAATTTCACTTAGGGTGCGTTTGATTCGGGGTATTAAAAGATTACCGGGATTATCCCGGTAATCTATCTTTCAATCTGGTCATTACTACATTTGTTTACCAAGTAATAAAAGATTCCGGTAATCTTTCAATACCAATAAAGGGCGTTTGGTTCAGGGAATGTTAGATTACTGAGAATGTTAGATTAAGGGGAATATAGATTACTTGAAATATTACTGGGAATCTTAGATAAATTGTGTTTGGTTGAAAGGTTTTGGGATGTGGGTATATTATATTAATATGTTTGGTTGGATGTAATAAATGAGTAGATATGTTAGGTAAAGACTTAATTGTCCCTATTTATAAATATTATTATTTAATTATTTATTATATTATTATTTTATAATATATATATTACATTTAATTTAATCCTACTACTTAGAAACTTAACAATCAGACCCCTATAATAAAATTTTAAAAAATCACAAAAGCCCCCCACCCTCACCCAGCCACTGTCACCGCCGTCAGCCATCATCGTCCGGGCACTTGCTCGGCCGGAAACGATCGGCCTTGTTCTGCTATTCCCATTTCCGGCCCTATCTATGGCCGTAGCGATGCAAATCTGGTCGGAAACAACCAGATCTATTCCGGCCTTTTCCGTCCAGATCTGTTGATCTGGCCGTTAAAGGCCATGGACCTGGCCGTTAACGGCCAAATCAACAGATCTGGACAGAAATGGCCGGAATAGATTTGGCCGTTTTCGGCTAGATTTGCATCGCTACGGCCATTTTCGGCCATAGATAGGGCCGGAAATGGGAAGACCGTTAACAGCCGGTCATTTCTCGTCCAGCAAGTTATTTTAACATACCCACCAATTTAACTTTATCTAACCAAACACTCTTATTAAAGATTCTCAGGGGGCGTTTGGTTGGAGGTATGCTTCATTACTGAGGTTAAGTTATCCTATATTACTTACATTACCATATTTGTTTGCCAATTAATATAGGATTTCGGTAATCTTTCATTACTAATAGTTAAATTTAGGTGGTAATCTGATTACCTCCAAAACATATGGTATTCTAAGATTACTAAGTAATCTCATTTGAAGTTACAAAATTATCCCTTATTAATAAAAATTTAGGACCAAAATGCCCTTATTATTTAAAATAATTACAAGACATTTATATTCTTATAAACTTAATATTTAAGACTAATTTGCCCTTAGATTTAAAAATAATTACTCCTCAACCCAACCCCCCCACCCAACCCAGCCACTGTCGGCCACCGTCAGCCACCGCCGGTGGCCATTAAGTGCCATGGATCTGGTCGTCATGAAATCTGGCCAGAAACGATCTGGCCATTTCTGGCCGTCAATCTGGCTGGAAATGGCCAAACGCCGGCCGTGTGCCGGGACATCAACGGCCGCCGGCCACCGGCGGTGGCTGACGACGGCGGATATTGGCTGGGTGGGGTTGGGGTTTTTTGTAAATTTTTAAAATTAAATTATGGGGGTGTTTTTTATAGATATATATATGTAGGGATTAAATGATGATATAAAATAATAATATAATAATCATATTTAAAAGTAGGGCAATTAAGTAATTTATATAATATACCTATTAATTTATAATACCCACTAAACATATTCATCTAATATACTCACAATCTTAAACCTTCCAACCAATCATATTTCATCCAAGATTCCCAGTAATCTTTCAAGTAATCTATCCTCCTTTTAATCTAATATTTCCAGTAATCTAATATTCCTTGAATCAAACGCCCCCTCAAGGTAATTTAACATTCCCAGTAATCTAACATTCCCAGTAGTAAAACATTCCCCGAACCAAACGCACCTTTAGGGTAAAATGTGATGCCAGACATGACCAGTAAATGCTGGAAAATTTCAAATATTTCTGTAATTTATGAGATTCTGCTTTCTGTTAATTTGACTTTTTTTTTTTTTTTTGTCATGCGCCATAGGATTTATTCTGTCTTAACAATTAGGCTGCATTTATACTACATCTAATTCTCCTGTTTCTTCTGCATGCATTTATCGTTGTTTTTCCAAGATGATACTACTGTGTTTTCTGTTGCTTCTTTATGCACTGATCTGATCATTTGATTCTTTTTCGGGTCAAGTGGAGTTAATAGCAGGGATTCTAGTCTTCATGTTAGTTAAACATCATGTAATGAGGTCATGATCCTGCAATATAGGTTCTGTTATAGTGATGCTGTTTGAAGGGTGCTTTTGGTTGATTTAGGTTTCATTTTTTAGAAAATTGAACTCCATAGTATGTTTGGAAGGACAAGAATGGGGTGCACTTCTTTTCTCTAAAGTTCATTATATTTTGTTGTGTGGATTCCCTCGTCTCTTACCCATGTCCTCGAGTGCAACACAATTAATATCTGATCATGATTTTTGACCTTGTATGATGTACTGTTTTCCTTAATATCTCGGTTATGGATCTTATTTGCAATTGTCAATTCAACTGATGTCATGTCATCTTATTTTGTCCACTTATAATTTTTGTTCATATAAAGAAGTTTCACGTTCGAAAATGTCAAATTAAATGCCATGAACTAGTTTCTCCTTACAATCTTAGTACTGTAATAGTGTATTTCCGTTGTGATTTTGATCAGCATGACACTTGGTGTATGTTTTATATTTATTTTTCTTGAAATCCTTGAAGTAAGATATTCTTCACATCCAGGGTCAGCGAGCTGATCCAGATTCTGCTGTCTCTTCGTCACGTCAAGTGGCTGATGTTGGAGCAGTCATCTCAAATCTAAAATCTGTCTTAAAGCTTATAAGTGAGAGAGTCATGCTTGTTCCAGACTGCAAACGAACCGTGACTCAACTATTGAATGCCTTGCTCTCAGAGAAGGGTACTGATCCCAGTGTGCTGCTTTGCATACTTGATGTGCTGAAAGGGTGGATCGAAGATGACTTAAGCAAACCAGGCACATCTGGCCCATCTAGTGCTTTCCTCACTCATAAGGAAATATTGTCTTTTCTTCAGAAGCTTTCACAGGTTGATAAACAGAACTTCTCCCCCAGTGCCGTGGAAGAGTGGGACCGGAAATATCTTCAACTTCTTTATGGAATTTGTGCTGATTCAGATAAGTATGTGACTTGC
Source organism: Toxicodendron radicans (assembly GCA_009867345.2). NCBI lineage: Eukaryota > Viridiplantae > Streptophyta > Magnoliopsida > Sapindales > Anacardiaceae > Toxicodendron > Toxicodendron radicans. The sequence continues at coordinate 6,740,645 of WYDK02118157.1, forward strand.
TTTGAGTTCATTGTAATTATATTTGATTACAATACTCGTAACATGGTTGGTTGACTCCCAGATATCCTTTGGCTCTACGTCAAGAGGTGTTCCTGAAGGTTGAAAGGCAATACATGCTTGGTTTACGGGCAAAGGATCCTGAAATGAGGATGAAATTCTTCTCACTGTATGATGAATCTCTTGGGAAGACTTTGTTCATAAGGCTGCAGTACATTATCCAAATTCAGGACTGGGAAGCATTGAGTGATGTCTTCTGGCTCAAACAGGGACTTGATCTCATTCTAGCAATCTTGGTTGAGAATAAGCCTATTACACTTGCTCCGAACTCTGCAAGGGTTTTTCCACTTGTGGTTTCAGGTTCTCTTTCTGACAGTTCAGCAATGCAGCATCAGAGTACAGATGTTCAAGAGGGTCCTGATGATGCTCCTCTAACATTAGATAACCTTCTTCTGAAGCACGCACAGTTTTTGAGTGAAATGAGCAAACTTCAGGTTATTTGTTAAATTTATGTATTTACTTTTTAGGATCTTATTTGTAGTGTGACATTGTTCTAGTGCGGAACTTCATTTACCTTCATGAAGTCAACTATGTTTTTTATATGGAATCACAAGATTAATTTAGGCACTGTATTAGAAAGCATCTCTATCTAGATTTCTAATTTCTAATTAGGTTTTTGTTATTTATTTATTTGTCACTAGAGTTCATGGCTTGGCTTATATTCATGGCCCTAAGTTGTTTATAAGGAGACTTGGCCTTTCATAAACAGGCTTGTTGGAAGTTTGTTTATTTTGGATACACGTCATTTATCACATTTAAAGTTGACCTTGTTTCCTTCTTCCAGGTGGCTGATCTTATTATCCCATTGAGAGAGTTGGCTCACACTGATGCGAATGTTGCATACCATCTGTGGGTGTTGGTATTTCCCATTGTCTGGGTAACCTTACACAAAGAAGAGCAGGTTGCTCTAGCTAAACCAATGATTACTCTCCTGTCAAAGGATTATCATAAGAAGCAGCAAACGAGCAGACCAAATGTTGTGCAAGCACTTCTAGAGGGACTCCAGTTGAGCCATCCTCAACCTCGGATGCCAAGTGAACTCATTAAATACATAGGAAAAACTTACAATGCGTGGCACATAGCATTGGCTCTGCTTGAAAGTCATGTAATGTTGTTTATGAATGACACAAAATGCTCTGAGTCTCTAGCGGAGCTGTACCGTTTGCTCAATGAAGAAGATATGAGGTGTGGGTTATGGAAGAAAAGATCAATCACTGCAGAAACCAGGGCAGGACTTTCACTTGTTCAGCATGGTTACTGGCAGCAGGCTCAAAGTCTTTTTTACCAAGCAATGGTTAAGGCTACTCAAGGAACATATAACAATACCGTGCCGAAAGCTGAAATGTGTCTTTGGGAAGAGCAATGGCTTTACTGTGCTTGCCAACTTAGTCAGTGGGATGCATTGGTAGACTTTGGAAAGAGTATTGAGAATTATGAAATACTACTTGATAGCCTATGGAAATTGCCTGATTGGGCATATATGAAGGATCATGTAATCCCGAAGGCACAAGTGGAGGAAACCCCAAAACTTCGTTTGATTCAAGCCTTTTTTGCCTTACATGACAGAAATATAAATGGTGTAGGGGATGCCGAAAGCATTGTGGGGAAAGGTGTTGATCTTGCTTTAGAACAGTGGTGGCAGTTGCCTGAAATGTCAGTTCATGCGAGGATTCCTCTTTTGCAGCAATTCCAGCAGCTAGTTGAGGTTCAAGAATCTGCTAGAATTCTCACAGATATTTCCAATGGGAACAAGGGTTCTGGCAGTTCTGTTGTTGGGGTACATGGAAATCTTTATGCTGATCTCAAGGACATCCTAGAGACTTGGAGGCTGCGAACTCCAAATGAGTGGGATAATATATCTGTTTGGTATGATTTGCTTCAGTGGAGGAATGAAATGTATAATTCTGTCATAGATGCATTCAAGGATTTTGTGAACTCAAATCCACAACTTCATCATCTTGGTTATCGTGACAAAGCTTGGAATGTAAATAAGCTTGCTCGCATTGCTCGTAAGCAAGGCCTTTGTGATGTTTGTGTGACGATACTAGAAAAGATGTACGGCCATGCCACCATGGAAGTACAGGTATTAAATGCTATAAAGAATCTCTATGTCATCTGGGAAAGTATAAAAGAACTATTTTTCTCTTTGCCAAATGGTTGGCATCTTTGGAAGCCTCAAAATAGAATATTCTTTTACCAAGGGACAAGTAGTTATACTAATGATTCTAAGTTCTGTAATGGGATTTCTAGATTAGTAAATTTAATTTCATAATTTAATTAGGTATGAACTTTATGATGAGTTTGTAGTGTTAACTTGTCTTTAGTCATTTATTATGATTATCTAATTGCTGATTCTGTTGCATATTGCAGGAGGCCTTTGTTAAGATAAGAGAACAGGCAAAAGCTTACCTGGAGATGAAGGGGGAACTTAGCAGTGGGCTGAATTTGATCAACAGCACTAATTTGGAATATTTTCCTGTGAAACACAAAGCAGAGATTTTACGTCTCAAGGGGGATTTCCTGTTAAAGCTAAATGACACGGAAGGAGCTAATATTGCATATTCCAATGCTATTAGTCTTTTCAAAAATTTGCCTAAAGGGTGGATAAGCTGGGGAAATTATTGTGACATGGTAATCAAATTATCTACTTTTTCTTGCCTTCAGGTCAGCTGTGACGCAAACTTGGTACTGATCTGTTTTTTTTTATTTGTAACTACAGGCGTATAAAGAGGGCAATGATGAGGTTTGGTTAGAATACGCTGTTAGCTGCTTTCTTCAAGGTATTAAATTTGGTGTTTCTAATTCCAGAAGCCATCTTGCTCGTGTTCTATATCTTCTGAGCTTTGATACTCCCAATGAGCCTGTGGGTAGGGCATTTGATAAGTATTTGGAACAAATACCCCATTGGGTTTGGCTTTCTTGGATTCCGCAGCTACTACTTTCACTGCAGAGAACAGAAGCACCTCATTGCAAACTGGTCCTACTAAAAATTGCCTGTGTGTACCCACAGGTAGATTTCTTTACATATGTGTTATATATATATATATATATATACTAGGTGTTTTCATTTTTGTAAGCTTGATCCTCTCTTTTTTTGAACTATCAGGCTCTGTATTACTGGCTCCGCACATATTTGCTTGAACGCCGTGATGTTGCAAATAAATCTGAACTTGGTAGAATTGCACTAGCACAGCAAAGAATGCAGCAAAATGCCTCTGCTGCCAGTGCTGGTTCTCTTGGATTGGCTGATGGAAATGCAAGAGCGCAGAGTCAGAGTGGGGGTATTTTACCTTCAGACAACCCAATTAATCAAGCCACTCAATCTGGTGGGATTGGATCTAATGATAGTGGTAATTCTCATGGGCAAGAACCTGAACGGCCGACAACTGCAGAAAGTAGTGTGAACACATCCAATGATCAATCTGTGCAACAAAGTTCTTCTGCCACCAATGAAGGTGGTCAAAATGCAATGAGGCGTAATGGTGCTTTAGGTTTGGTAGCTTCTGCTGCCAGTGCTTTTGATGCTGCAAAGGATATAATGGAGACCCTCAGAAGCAAGCACACAAACCTGGCTAGTGAACTTGAGGTGAACTTTCGGTCCTGAATTTCTTGGTTTTCTCCAATAATGATTCATACTGTTTCTAGAAGATGCCATACTAGACAAGTGCAAATAACTGCTAGACCAGAAAATCAGACTTTGCTTTTTTGTCAATGTGAGGAAGAATAAATTTAGAAAACAAGAAACATGACTAGTGTATTTCTTAATTGCTCTTGATACTGACATCATTTTGCTTGATGCCACTGAAATTGATGAGATAACACTATGAAGTAGCTTTTAATGTGAGAGATTTCTTAATCTGTTTGCAGAGTTTACTTACGGAAATTGGTTCAAGATTTGTTACTCTGCCAGAGGAGAGACTTCTGGCAGTCGTAAATGCTCTGCTGCATCGTTGTTACAAGTATCCTACAGCTACAACAGCAGAGGTTCCGCAATCCCTAAAGAAGGAGCTCTCTGGTGTTTGCAGGGCATGCTTCTCTGCAGATGCTGTGAACAAGCATGTTGACTTTGTGAGAGAGTACAAGCAGGATTTTGAACGTGATCTTGATCCAGAAAGTACAGCTACTTTCCCTGCTACCCTCTCTGAGCTGACTGAAAGATTGAAACATTGGAAAAATGTTCTCCAGAGCAATGTTGAGGACAGGTTTCCAGCTGTGTTAAAACTGGAAGAGGAAAGCAGGGTTTTGCGTGATTTCCATGTGGTTGATGTAGAGATTCCTGGACAGTATTTTGGTGATCAGGTGAATTATATTAGTATTCAATTTCTGTCATCATGGTCAGTTGAGTTGTTCATAAGTCATGATGGTAAAAATTGAGTTGGAATTTTTTTTTGTTTTTAATGGCTGCTCTGTTGATAAAACTCCCTATATTTCCTAAGAAGAGGCCTATTAGATAGTTGGAAGTTAGACAACAATAACGGTGTATCCTTCATAGGTATTTGTTGTTATTCTTATTGAACTTTTCTATTCAACTTCTCAGGAAATTGCACCTGACCATACCATTAAGCTAGATAGGGTTGGATCTGATATACCAATAGTGCGAAGGCATGGAAGCAGTTTTCGTCGTTTGACTTTGATAGGCTCGGATGGCTCTCAACGACATTTCATTGTTCAGACATCGTTGACCCCTAATGCTAGAAGTGATGAACGAATATTACAGCTTTTCAGGGTGATGAACCAAATGTTTGATAAGCACAAGGAATCAAGACGCCGCCACATATGCATTCACACACCAATTATTATTCCTGTTTGGTCACAGGTGCTGTGCTTGCTTTTGTCAATATTTTATATCTTCTATTTTTCTTTTCTTTCTCTGAATGGATAAACATGGTGATAAGGAACCATATAAGAAGTCGGTGTAGCATGGGATGCATGCAGAATGTACCTTTGACCAAGATAATCATTCCCTTTTTATTTCCATGTTCATTCACTTGTATTTATTGAGTGGTGATTGCTGACTAGCCTGTACAGAGATTTCTGTAAAGATATTTTGTCTAATAATTGAAATGCTGCATGACCAGGTTCGCATGGTTGAAGATGATCTGATGTACAGCACCTTCCTTGAGGTGTATGAGAACCATTGTTCTAGGAATGACCGAGAGGCTGATCAACCTATTACTTATTTCAAGGAGCAGTTAAACCAAGCTATATCAGGCCAAATCTCACCTGAAGCTGTTGTAGATCTCCGTCTCCAAGCTTATAATGATATTACAAAGAATTTTGTGACCGAGAGCATTTTTTCACAGTACATGTACAAGACACTGCTGAGTGGTAATCATATGTGGGCTTTCAAAAAGCAATTTGCCATCCAGTTGGCCCTTTCAAGTTTCATGTCTTTTATGCTACAAATTGGAGGAAGGTCCCCAAATAAGATTTTGTTTGCTAAGAACACTGGGAAGATATTCCAGACAGATTTTCACCCAGCTTATGATGCAAATGGAATGATAGAGTTTAACGAACCAGTGCCTTTTCGTCTGACAAGGAACATGCAATCATTCTTCTCCCATTTTGGTGTGGAAGGCCTCATCGTGTCTGCAATGTGTGCTGCAGCACAGGCTGTGGTTTCATCTAAAGTAAGTTTTCTGGAAGTTGTTTCATTTAGCCAACCGATTTAGGCCACAGGTAGAATGTGGATTGGTTTATATTTTTTTGTTGCTATATTGCAGCAAAGCCAGCATTTATGGTATCAATTAGCAATGTTTTTCCGTGATGAGTTGCTATCATGGTCTTGGAGAAGACCACTTGGGATGCCTATGGCCTCTGTTGCTGGAGGGAGTAGTTTGAACCCTGTTGATTTCAAACACAAGGTTAGCACCAACGTGGAGAATGTTATTGGCCGGATTAATGGAATAGCTCCTCATTATTCTGAAGAGGTAATGCAAGTTTGGTTTTTCATACGAGTTGGCTAAATTTGGACATGTTTGGTGGTTTTTTATTTGATGACATCTCTTTTGTTTTGGCATTCAGGAAGAAGATGCCATGGAGCCACCACAATCGGTGCAGAGGGGCGTCACTGAGTTGGTTGAGGCTGCCTTGACCCCCAGGAACTTGTGTATGATGGATCCAACATGGCATCCATGGTTTTGATTGTAAATTGTCAATTACTTTTGCAATCGATATTGGATGTGATAACAAAATTTTGTATATAAGAATCTGAGGCAAGTTATTTAATAGAAAGTCAGTTTCTGCAAATTACTGAAGATGTTAGGGTTAGTTATGTATAATACTGCATTGCGTGGATGAAACACTAGGGACTTTGCTATTTTATTAGGGGATTAATGCATCATCTAATTAATTATTGACCAGTTGTTACTCCCCCAGTGACCAACCCTTGTACAATGTACAATCTCTTGAACTAACTTTTTAAAGCTTATTTGAAGAACCCAAATGAAACAAGCCCTGACCAGTACCGATAATATCTCTAATAATTGGACAAGGGAAATATTCATCAAATGGAATGAATAGCTTGAGATTTTAAAGGTGTTGTGAGTTTAAAAAACTATGAATGTCATTTTATAATTAATGAATTATATTTTCTTATTTTAAAAATATTATAGAAATCACCAATTGATCTCATGAGGTTTGACCTCTTATAGCCAAATAAATCCATCGAAGTCGGGTGTTAGAGCTGTGTCTCTAGTAATGGTGGAGGATGGTGTTACAGATGTGCCTTTGATAATAGTGTGGTGGGTTGTTTTAAGTTTTTATACATGTAAAAATTAACTAATTGTTGTAAATCATATGAACCCCACCACGTTTCAAGTTGGGGTTGGGGGGTTGATGGCTATAATATACCCCCCTCCCTTTCTTTCTTCATACTTTAATTTCAATAAGATCTCTCACTTCTCACACTTTGGCCCTTGTCTCCCCTCTATTTATTTTTTTATTCTCTTATCTAAGTTAATTGTTATATAACACGTTATCAGCATGAAGAATTCAGTTAATGTAACAATGCACCCCTATTGAAGATATGTATTTCAATTCTACACGTGTTCTTTAGTTTTTGTTTCTGCCTTTATGGTTATATTTATTTATTATTAATTAATACCGCCTTCATGATCAATGATTCTTTAATTACTACTTCTGCCTCTATGATCGGATTTATTTATTATTGATTAATACCACTTTCATGGTATGTTCTGTTTATCACTGTTGAATACAACATTTATAGTTTGATCTGTTTTTATTATATTTTCGATAACTAACATTAGTAACTATACTTTGATCTTATATTTGATAAATGAACTTGAAGTTCCATAAATAAATATTATTTTAAAACTTGAAGTTCTAAATATTGATTACAAGTATGAAGCTTGTAAGACCATCTCCAACCATAAACACCAAATTGGTGCAGAATCTGCACCAATTTTGTGCAACTTTTGGTGCAAATCACTATTTCATCTCCAACCTACTGCATCAAATATTGCACTAAAAAATATATTCTTTAGAATATTCTCTTTTTTTACTTTAATTTAATTCACTTTTCATCATTTTTTTAATTATATAATTATTACTAATTTTGGGTATATAAATATTATAATATAAATAATAATTAAATTAACTAAAATACAAATTAAAAATTATATAATCAAAATAATGATAATAATATGATAAAATTTAGTATATTGATTATTAAATGTAAAATCTGTTTTGAAAAAAAAAATTTATATAATTTTTTATTGGATGAACAGTGCTGCACCAATTTGGTGCAAAACTACAGTGTTGCACCAAATTTGGTGCAACAATTTGGTGCAACACTATTGCTTTGCACCATTTTGGTGCAAAACACCAATTTGGCGTCTCCTTGGAGATGCCCTAAAGCATAGATAAAAATGAACCTGAAGTTCCATATCATGAAAATTAAGTTCTGTAAACATCATCACTAATGTAAATTGTTAAGGATGGACTTCAAAACTGACACATTGATATCTAGTAATGGTGGAGACATTTATATAGTAGACAGTGCAACGACACATACCATCCTTTGGGATGGAAAATATTTTTCAGATTTGAAATTTACTAGGGCTAAAATAAATATCATATCAAGGTCCACAAACATAATTGAGGGCTCTGGAAGAGCAACACTCTTGTTAACTAGCGGAACTAAATTGAGTGTCCATGATGCTTTGTATTCTAGCAAATCCAGAAGAAAATTGCTTAGTTTCAAACATATACGACTCAATGGATACCATATTGAAACTTTAAGTGAAAATGATGGAGAGTTTATATACATCACTACTAATCCATAAGCATGTAAGGGAGAAACTTCTTGCTTTCTTATCAGGGTTATATTACACATTCCTAAAAAATATTAAAATCTACGCAATTATGAACCAGAAGTTCACTGATCCTAAATCTTCTAAAATTTGGCATGACCGTCTTGGTCACCCAGGATCTACTATAGTGCGTAGGATCATAGAAAACTTACATAGGCACCCGTTAAAGAACCTGAAGATTTTGTTGCCTAGTAAGGGTAGGAATGGGCCGGGCTTTACCCAAAACAATCATGTACATGGCCGGGACCGGGTCAGGGCCCAATTTTCATACCCGTCCTCGGGTACATGCCGGGGACGGGTATCTCCCTTGGCCCGACCCGGCCCAAATTAGGCCCGGATATATATATATATATATTTTGAATATTTATAAGATTTCATACAAAAACTTTTATATTTAGTTTTTTTAATGACATGATATTATGTTATTTTG
>WYDK02118157.1:6760350-6774545 GCA_009867345.2 Toxicodendron radicans
AAGTATTAGTTAGAAATATTTACATGATCAAAAACAATAATTAATTAATTAATGGTTTTGACTTTTGATTTTATCAGGTCTCAAGAAAATTATGACGATTATAAATTCACAATTGCAAATGGTGATTAATTAATAAAAGATTCGTTTGGAAATGCATCTAATTAGAAGAAGCTGTTCATGATTGTTAGGTATTTGCTTAATTATGCATAAAATAATTAATTTATGTCATTACACTTAATCCCTAGCTATAGCCGCCTAAGACATGATTCAATCGGCGATGCTTATAATGGTAATAGCATATTCCTCACCATTAAACTTTGTTCCTTACATAACAAAATTATTTTTAGGGTTTGTCCAAAAAAACAATTAAAAAATTTTATGGTTTTTTTATCTAACTAATTTAATTACTGAATGTCAAAATGGTATTGGTGATGTGGATCTTTGCCTGGGTACCATTTTGAATTTGGAGTTACTGATTTTCTCAAGAAAATGATAATGAGATATGGATGATGAAATTAGATTCATGTTTTGTCTTCCTCGATCATAAGTAGCCACACTGCTCCTCCTTTCCTGCAAACAGATCTGCCAAAGCAAATACTCCTTGATGGAGTATCAAGTTTTATACAGATTACAAAGTCATTGCAATACATTAATGTACCTTCATTTCTTCATCACATCAACCATCAACCAGTTTTGGTTGATTACAGAAATGTCAAAGGCTACCCCTTCAATCTTAATTCTAATCATCAATCTATGAACATCATTCCCACAATTTAATAACAGTATAAATTAAACTTTAATCTGGACTATATAACCAAAAGAGTGAGCAAATTTTAAGCAAATTAATCCAGCATCCCCATTTTCTATGTCCTCTGGTTCTTTGAGAAGAAACGAAGGATTATATAAAACAAAATCCTGTAGAAAACTGCCCAACCCAACATTACGTAAACCTTCTCCCACATATCCCGTTCTTCCTTTTTAATATGGAGAGAATCCAAGATGTCGAAACCTCTTATAATTTGTCCACCGTCGTGGCTAAAATTTCCGTTAGTCTGATACTGGTTCATCAGCAACCCTTCATATGGATATGTCATTGTTGAAATCTTGTTCATCCAGCTCCAGTATCCCGGAATATCATGGCTATTCAAGAAGTATCCACAGAACAAGAAAAACAAAGCGGTGAAAGCAATCACCGCTGCATAACCGAGAATGTAGTTCGGCACCACTGAGCTCACGAAAACCACGAAAGAGTTGGTTGAAAGAAGGGACACGTAGAGCATCAGCAAGAAATATAAGAACGACCCTCGAAGTTTCAGAGCTTTCCAAACAATACCCGCGTAGACGGCAGATTGCAACAAGAGAAAAGGAAGATAGGTGACGAGGCCAGCAATGGTGTAAGATGAGGCCCTATAGGAATTGTGGGACGTTTCGCGGATGAAAATGAAGCGTTCTTGGATGAAAGCCGGGACTGCGTCATTGGATGAGAAGAAGAATAGACAGACAGTGAAGATGAAGAAGCTGAGACGATTTGTGATTCCTTGCCTATTAGCTTTGGGGTTCATGAACATGGTGGCCATCATAAAGCCCATGACTGTGAGGACCATGAGTCTTGAGAGGAAAAGCTCAGGGGTGCGCCTGATGTTCTTGAAGTTGCGGCGCATGAGAATCCAAGTCTCTGATAAGAAAGAGTTTACAAATTTCGGTCCGAAATGTTGAGTTGCATTCTTTGGTGCGATGTCAGGAGTCAAGTAATCGTTTTCATTCACGGTGTAGTCGCTGCTGTGAGGCGTTGGCGTCCCGGCTAGGATTTCACTTGAGTATGTGTAGTAGCCTGGAGATGAACTGCCAAAAATACCAACTCATATAACAAGGTCTTTAAGATAAGAAATTTCAGAAATTAATTTATATTTACCTCATGGGGTTCTGCATTTTCCGATCATTTCGTTGGCGAGAAGGTGTGAACCTCAGTGTTTGAACAATTCCACTCTGGCTTGTACTCCAAGGCGACCTTGATGAGCTATTATAAGGGCTTCTAACACTATGATCAAAATCATTATCAGCTGGACTATGAGTATTTGTTTGCAAGGGGAGACGCCTTCCATTATTCTTTCCTTGATTTTCAGGCCTTTCCATGCCAAGGCGAGAACGACGATTTGGGATTGGAGATGGTGGAATTGTTGAAACAGAAACTTCCTCATCAGACAATGGTGGTGGTTTCAAACCCGTTCGCACGAATTCAGTCAGCACCTCAACACCTAGTTCAGATTGATCATATTCTTGTATCACATCAATCAAGTACTCTATTGAGTTCTCTCCTTTGGGGACTTTTCGTCCCATTCGATTAAGATGAAGAGTAACATCCTTCGGAGATCCTTGATACATTAGTTGCCCGCGGGCTAGAATGATGAGATGGTCAAGGAGCAATTGAATTCTTGATGAAGGTTGGTGGATTGTGAGAATCACAGTGCTACCAGAGCGAGCAATGTTGTGCACCTTTTCAATTACACTGTGAGCACTGGTGGAGTCCAGACCTGAAGTTGGCTCGTCCAGGAAGAGTAAGGATGGTCCATGGATTATGTCCACGCCAATCGAAACTCTGCGCCGCTCACCACCTGACACTCCTCTTGTTCCTTCATCCCCTATGTAGGTGTTCCTCGCTGACTACACTCAAAAATTCATAGAAAACCACTTAGAATCATAAAATTCATATATGTAAATAAGGGAGGTTAAACCACTCACTGTTAAACCAAGCTGATCGATGAGGTTCTCTACTCGCTGCTGCTTATCAGACCAAGAAATAGAGCCCAAGCGAAAATCAGCGGCAAACATCAAGGTCTCATAAACAGTGAGCATCGGGAATAGTCTGTCTTCTTGCATTATGTATGCCGCAGTTCTCTTTATCAAGCTGGGGCTAACGTCCATCCCATCCAAAGACACTCGACCCTTGAGACTCCCGCTCGCGATACGCCCGGCGACAGCATCCAAAAACGTAGATTTTCCAGCACCACTAGGCCCCATCACAGCAGTGATGCACCCTTTTGGAGCATAGCCAGTAATTTTGTGCAATAAGTCCACTTCTTGACTCAACCACTTCCCTTCAAGTTTCTTCTTCTTTATCACAGTGTATGTGAGGTTTAAAAACTCAAGCCCACCGGTTAAGTTCATCGGCTTCCCTATATTAATCACTGCATGGCGAAGATCTCCATTTCTGTGCAGAGCCATATTTGTGGCTAATTAAAGAAGAGACAAAAGAGAGAGTACTAGTTAATAGTTGTTTTTGCTCTTTTTGGTCTCATAAACTAGAACTGGAGTATTGACGCGTTGAAGAAGGGTGAATTAAAAGGATATTGAGGAGGTTGTTCCAAAGTTTGTATGGACTTGTCGTCATTGTGGAATCCGTTTTCAGTATGTTATCGATCGAAAACAATAAATGATTCTCGTATTCTTCATCCTCTAATTTTGGCTTTAGTATATGCAATCTAGTTAGTTAGTAGCGATTTTGCTACCATTAATCCATGTATTTGGATATTTGTTTGCGGTAGTATTATATACTTGATGTAATCAAATGCCTTAGGTTATGGCATGTGTATTATTGAACCATATTATATTTATGTCAAATTTGTTTGGAAGAAACAAAGATGTTAACATCAATGAGCTGTATGTCCCTTAGTCTTAACTTTTTTCTAAAAAATAATGAGTGCCAATAATTACAGCAAGTAGAATTTTGGAATTTGGCCATGGGATGTGAATGATTTGTAATATTTTTCCATATTTCTTCGGTTTACATGGCTTTTGTGCAAGCATTGGCTGCGTTTCCAAAGTGGGTTTTGCTGCTTCCATGCGAATTATAATAAAGAAAATGTCCATGCATTTTTAGTTATCTATTTACCTAATATATTCTTATTCAATTACTATTAATCACATTTAAAAATTCAGATTTGAGTTTAAATCAAAAGACCATAACATGATCATCAATCTCCAAGAATTATATAATGTGGAAATTATGTGATTTTGCCCAAAGGTTTTATTTATTTAATTTTCTACATTATAAATTGGATTAACAAATAAAGTTTCATATTTATTGAAAATTATTATATATAATGGATCAAACAAACAAAATTATTAACATTCTCTTGTTGATTTATGATGTTGATGGCTATACTTCCCCGTTGTCATTCCTTAGTTTTTGTTTGGTTTGATATTCTTAAACTAAAACGGCGTCGCTTCCATTGGTTATAATTTTATCCTATTCCTGAGTTGAAAACTTGCTCTTAACATTTTGGTTATCTTCTATCTTCTCTGCTCGACAGCTTAGTAACGCCATGACCAATCTTTTAAGATTCAAGCTATCAATTTCCACCTCTAAACCGTCTCTCTTTAACACCGTAAACGACCACCACACTCTTCTCTTTCCTTTCAATGAATATTCATCTTTAACAACTCTCACGCTTCCTTTCACTTCCTCTACCAAGCTCAAAACAAGAGAACCAACTCACACTTCCAACCCAAGGACTCATCGCTTTAACCAAAAATTCAGTGAGTTTCACTTCACGTTTCTCTATGTTGCTTTCTTTTCTCTTTTTGGTTCATGGAATATTGGGCTTTCTATGTTTTTATCCGAAGCATTCTTGACTTCTTGTATAGAAAATTTGGCGTTTTCGTAGTGGGTTGTTATACCCATGAAAACTAAGGACACAGTAAAGCATTTTGCTTATATGGGATTTATTGGATTCTTGTTTATGAGCATCTCTGAAGAAAAAAAAAATGTGTTCTTTTAGGTACTAGAGTGTCTAGCGTGGCTAATGCTGATGTGGGAGAGGAGCAGATGGAGAAGGAAGTTGCTGAGGGTTACACTTTAACTCAATTTTGTGATAAGATGATTGATGTGTTCTTGAATGAGAAGCCTAGAGTTAAAGAATGGAGAAAGTACTTGGTGTTCAGAGAGGAGTGGAACAAGTATAGAGAAAGCTTTTATAGCCAGTGTCAAACACGGGCAGATGAAGAAACTGATCCTACTATGAAGCAAAAATTAATCGCACTGGCTAGCAAGGTGAAGAAGGTATAACAATTTCCTTAAAATGTTCAATCATTTCATTAACTAATCTTTTCTTGATTGCTGGACATAAATTTATGAAAGGAATTGTGATAATCTTCTGCTCTGTGTAATTTTGTTTCTGCATGATTGCGAACCTCTTCAAACTTAATGTCATTTCTCTTGCTACCATTTGTCATTTGAGCAAATGAAGGACTTAAAGATTGAAGTTGCGAACTCTTTTGGGTTTAGATCTTCTTCCGATTTTGTGTAATCAGGACTAAGCATTGCAGATTGATGATGAAATGGAAAGGCATAGTGATCTTCTTAAGGAGATACAAGACAACCCTACTGATATAAATGCAGTAGTTGCAAGGCGACGCAAAGACTTTACAGGGGAATTTTTTCGCTACCTGACTTTATTTTCAGAATCCAATGACAGTCTGGAAGACCATGATGGTAATAGTTTTAGAATTTTTGATTCTACAATTATTGGGTTAGGTTAATGGAATGCGATGATTGATTGACCGTAATATACTTTGAAAGTGCCTCTTTTGGTTTGACTTGTCTTATGCTCATGGTAGTAAAGCAATTAGCAATTTTTTTTTTTTTTATATTTATCAACTCTTCTTTTAGTTTCTATATGCTTTATTCTTGTGATATTGTTGAACAATCTAGTGTCCATCTTCATGCATGAATTTATACAAATAAAGAATTCACTCAATAGACTGTTGATATTCTATCAAGTTTACCAAGATATCTATAGTTTGAATAGTTTTTTTTATGCTTGCTTTTGATTTTGAGATAGCATATTGTATTAGCAGTTAAACATACATATTGTCAGCTTAAAATATGTCACACTCTGAAATTGGACTTGGCTTGGAATTTGATTTAAGATTTAGTGTTGTTAAAACCTGCAAAGCTGTTTGAATGGTCTTGACAGTACTTTAGGTCGGCTTCACAATTACAACCATAAGCAAAAGAGCCTACAACCTTTGAACCAGATTTTCCAATGCCTTCATCCTTGTCTGGACTGCATTAATCCATGATTTATTGTGAGAAACAAGGTTTTAAGTAGGACTTATAGTTACCATGCTAAATTTATATCTACAGCACTCGGAATTTACTTGTATAGTTCCGTTTACCTCAGTATTTTTTAATTTTTTTTTTTTTTGAGAATTTCACAGAAAGAAGTTTAATCTCTATCTTTCCATGGGATTGAACAGCTGTGGCCAGACTGGCAACCAGATGTTTGTCTGCAGTCAGTACTTACGATAACACACTGGACAGTGTGGATACATTAGATGCTGCCCAGGCCAAATTTGATGATATCCTCAACTCTCCGTCTATAGATGTGGCATGTGATAAGATTAAAAGCCTTGCCAAGGCAAAGGAACTTGACTCTTCATTGATTTTACTAATAAATAGTGCTTGGGCTTCTGCAAAAGCTTCCACCACTATGAAGAACGAGGTATTGATATCAATCTTTAATTTATGACATGTTGACAGTCCCCTGCTGCAGTAAAGTTGAGCATGAATTAACAATGATTTCATGATATTTATGTTGAATTAAGCATTTAGAAACTTCTTTTAGATACAAACTAGCATCTTTTGTTGCTTGATTTTGTTTGTTTATTATAGAAACACCAATCTCCCCCTTGAAACCATTTTGCATGATGTTAAGCATTGGCTTTGTATTTGTGCCTTCTTGTTGTGTGGCTACACAATTTTGTAAGTGCTATTTTTTTTGTTATTCACGTTTTTTTTGGACATGTAAGTGCAGGTTAAAGACATAATGTATCGTCTATACAAAGCCACAAAGAGCAGTCTTAGGAGCATTGCGCCAAAAGAAATAAAACTACTCAAGTATTTACTAAACATTACAGACCCTGAAGAACGATTCTCAGCATTGGCAACAGCTTTCTCACCTGGCAATGAACCCGAAGCCAAAGACCTTAAGGCATTATACACGTAAGAGAGCCCCTTTCTTCTCAAATTACAATTGCAACTTTTTGGTGATGTTCGAAATTTGACACTTGTGACTTTGTCGTATTACAACATTTTTTTTGGTTTTCTTCCTCTGATGTGTTGGAGCAGTACTCCCAAGGAGCTGCATAAATGGATTACAATTATGCTTGACACATACCATCTGAATAAGGAAGAGACTGACATTCGGGAAGCTAAGCAGATGGCTCAACCAGTAGTTATCCAAAGGCTGTTTATCCTCAAGGAAACTATTGAAGAAGAATACCTGGAGCAAAGCACATATCAAGGTCAAACAATGCAAACAAAGGAGACAACTCAATCATGAAATATGTCCTGTTTTCCTTAAAATGCCTCTTGTACACTGCCTATCAGGTTTCCGCAATGGGTGGCGTTGTCATTTCTTGGTAAAGTTCTGGGTTTGTGACCTGAAACCTGTATTGCCTTTTTGATTATTAGGTTAGTTTTACTTTGTTCTGTCCTGGTGGAGCTTTGATGGGTGAGCTTACTTCTAAATTGGAATTTATTTATGATGTTCCAAAATTTTGTTTCCTATTGGAAGTTTTAGGTACATTATTGGTTGTTTTGATGACAAGAAACTAGTACATTCTTGTGCTGATGGGAATGGTATAACGTAATGTATAATTCATGAGAAAAATGTTATTAGCTTGGGCAGCTTGGATGTTATGTTAAGGATTGAATTTATGTTTAAATTTAGTACTGCCAGTGCCAATGCCCACAGGTACTTAGAGGTGGCGATGGGCCGTGCTTAAATTTTTATGGTCCGTCGTGTCGTGGACCGGTTAAAATAAAAAACCCATGGTATGATCCTTTATATACCGTGCCGTACCATGTTCCATGCCATGGGCCACGACGTGCCGTGCTTTTTAATTTTTTATTATTTTTAATTTTTTATAATATTTTGTGTCATGTCGTGTCGGCCGGCAACCGAGTTTAAGGTCCTAACACGACGTCATGCCATGCCTATTTTCGTGACACGGCGTCATGCCATGTCTATTTTTGTGCGTATCGTGTTTAAGCAATTTTGTGCTGTGCCTTGGGCAACACGGCCCATTATCACCTCACACACTATACGAAATTTGTGCTAACACTTGTTTATGTTTAGTACACGAAAAATGCCAACAACCACGCTGACGCATTAAGGCCGGCACGGCCCACTGCCGCTTCTACATGTACTACACAAAATTTGTACTAACACTTGTTTATGTTTCGTGCACGAAAAATACCAACAACCAAAGCTGACATGTGAATGTGATGGTCTCTCTCTCTCTCCTATTTCTATAACATACTAAACGCATGAGTCTCTTTTTACCCATTTAATTCAATAAGAAATTACATAATAGCCATCTATGCTTGACATCATCAATAATTGAAGCCAACCACATCATATTTCATCTTAAAAGGTTAATGTCCTTTTCTAAACAGTTCAAAAATTGAATTTATTTTTAGAAAGTATATTGAGTAATGGGCACTATCTTTCTGATTTTACACATCAAACTTAATTAAAAATTGTTACAAATTGCTAAGCCCAAAAATAATTCTACTTTACATGAATTACCTTTCATATACAATTCAAAAATTATTAAATACGGAAATCAAATTAAAATTAGAGTAATATTATACATACTGTTGATGCAAAAACTCGCACCAACCAGAGAGATCCGGTTGACCTTGATCGGAACCGGAACAGATGTGTACGTGAATTGAAAACCCAGCAATGAACAATAAGCAATAGTTATCAACGCACATAAGTAAAGAACAAACAAGATTTTTAATGTGGTTCAGTCTCTATATTGAGAGCCTACGTCCACTGTAACAAGAATACGTTTTATTGAATAATCCGTAAACCTCCAGCCTCTCGGAATCCCCCCTTCATATTTTCACAGGGGTTTTTATAGTGTTCTTTTATACAAGGTAAGTTGAACTCAAACGGAACTTCATCTCAACAAGGAAAACAATCCCGACATTTATGGGATTAGATGAGAATATGAAATTTGAATCAAATCATATCCCTATCACCAAGGGATAAGATTTATCATATCAGCTAGCTGTGATCTTGTTGAACACCTTTTGCTGTTGAGCCAGAATTTTCTGTCGACCTTTTGAAATGATTGGCGGTCTCACCTGGCGGGCTGATTTGGGCGAGCTTCCTGGATCAACAAAGACCGGCTTGTCAACTTCCCTAGGCATCATTCCCCGACTGTCAGCTTTAGGCGGACTATTCTGAAAAAACCCCGCACAACACATACAATATCTTTATATAATTTTTTTTTTTTTATAATATGATGTGACAAAAGATGATTGAATGAAATTTATTTAAAATCACTCAATTATCACATCATCTTGTATGGGTAATAAAATTTCATTTTTTTTTTTTTAACCAACAATGAATTGGCTTAGTGGTAAAGACTTGTGGTTAAGGGGTTTACTCTCTCGGAGAACTAATATTGTTGGTCATGGACCGCAAAGTTTGTCCTATTTCGAAAGCCTTGTTCTGGGTAAGGGATTAGTCAAGGTACACATAAGCTGAACCGGACGAACCTTCGAATAAAAAAAAAAATAATTTTTTTTGTAATATTTTACTTCTACGAGGACAACTTGGTAATTATGGAAATCTGCCGTTTCAGACACCAACGATAATTATAAAATACCCGCTTACTTCTAAATTGATTGAACAGTAGTGCCATTCAATTCACTTGCATTGAGCACTTTCTGGTAATTGTTTAAAATTTTTCTATTTCATTTTTTAATTATTATGTTATTTTCGTTGCTATCTCTGTTTGGTTGCTCAGAAACTGTGGGAAAAGTACATGAATTTGATGTTTTGATTGAATGCTTGACTTTTCTTCCTTTAGAATTTTCTCTTCTCTTTCTCTAATTGACTACTTTTCATTTTGATTATAGCTATCCTAAGTTTTTTTCTTTTTTCTTATCTTATTCGTAGTCTTAACTTCATCTTTGTTAAGGTAAGATTTTATTGATTTGTTTCTTTATTTTACTGATCAATGACTTGACAAATGATTCTGAGATAATGGTTTTGTTTTGCTACACGTAGAAAGTAGAAACTAATTTCGAAGACTAAATGGCTAAAAACTTGATTCGAAAGACCTGAATATATATACACATGCTGAACTTGATAATCTTTTATTGCTAAATCAGATTGTTTCTTCGGTGAGTCATGGAAATGGAGAAGGAGCAAGAGTTAGAGTGGCTTGAAGCGCAAAAGATTGGGATAAGTGTAGATCTTGTTGCTGCAGCCAAACGCCAGCTTCAGTTTCTTGCTGCTGTTGATAAGAACCGTTGCCTCTATGAAGGCCCTGCCCTCCAGAGGGCCATCTATAGGTAATTGCTCTACAATCTAGTCAATTTGTTTAATTGATTATTAGTTGCTTGGAACTGTTAATTAGCTTTGATTTACGAAGATGCTCATATTTTGGGCACTGGCTATATATATATATATATATTTATGGTTAGACGGTCGCAGCCATAAAATTTATTTCATTCTGTTTTATCCATCGTAGAGTTTGCTGTTATGATACATCTCTTGATATGTGAAAATGATTACTATCAAAATTCTCGTATTGCTTGTTCTTACTTTTAAATGGCATTGTGGATGAAACTTTCTGGTGGTTTGGGTTTTAAGTCTCAATATCAACTGCAGAGAGTTCATGCATCTATAAATTCTGGTTAGTCCATTACTGTGAAAGCTTTGGTGAATTATTAAGGTTTGCAATGCTTTATGGATTCTCTCCATATATACCTTTGAAATTAAGTTTTTTCATAGTCAAAATTTGGCAATGCTAATTTCAGGTACAATGCTTGTTGGCTTCCCTTGCTTGCCAAACACTCTGAGTCACAGATTATTGAAGGGTTTCTTGTTGTTCCTCTTGATTGTGAATGGATTTGGCACTGTCACAGACTCAACCCTGTAAGTTTTTTGATTGAATCATGCACGTTTCTTTTCTAGGTGATGTTGAGTACTAAACAGTCTTCTTGGCTCTTTTATTCAGGTAAGGTACAAAACTGATTGTGAGGAACTATATGGGAAGATCCTTGACAACTCCAATGTTGTATCTTCCGTTCAAGGTACTTGTAAAAAAGAAACTGAAGAAATGTGGAATAGGCTGTATACAGATGAGCCCTATGACTTGGACTTGACAAAAGCATTCTTGGAGGAGTCCTCAGCCGAACTTTCCGGACTTGAAAAATACACAAAATATGATCTAGTTTCAGCTGTCAGTAGACAGAGTCCTTTCTTTTATCAGGTAATTGGGAGGAAAATGGTGGTACTTCTTAAGCCACTATATTTGAGTTTACTAAAAATCATGCTGAAATCCTACTGTTTTGCCACTTTAGTTTTTAGATTTATACCTGAATCAATATTGTTAGCCTAATCATGCTGTGCATCCCACCCCCCATACTATTGCTACCTGATTTTTTGAAATTTACTATTTCTTGCAAGATTAATGGCTCCCATACAAAAACACACACATCCTTGATATTTCTGTCTTCCAATTCATCATTTTCTTTTTCTCATTTTTTATTTTCTTGCCCTTGTTTGTATCAGGTATCCAGATCCCATGTGAATAATGATATTTTTCTTGAAGAAGCAGTGGCCAGATATAAGGGATTTCTGCATCTGATTAAGAGAAACCAGGAGAGGTCAATCAAACGCTTTACTGTTCCAACTTATGACATTGATCTTATTTGGCATACACACCAGTTGCATCCTGTTTCATACTGTATGGATGTGACTCTGGTGCTTGGCAAGGTATTGGAGCATGATGACATGGACCAAGATAGAACTAAAGGGAAGAAGCTTGATACTGGGTTTTCTGGAACCACTAAGCAGTGGGAAGTGACATTTGGTTTAAGGTATTGGAAAGCAGGGGCAATGTATAGAGGCATCGCTCCTTCTCCACTCACAACAGTTCCCTTCTCATCTAACCATGTCCGCAAGGAGGTAATTCCATCCAAAGAGTTCCAGAAGATAATTGATCTTCCAGAGATGAAGGTCATGGAGGTAGTTTCTGATCACCTTTACAATCTCTCCAATAAGGCATCCTTATATTTATGTTGCTGCATGTTCAAGAACATCTCAGAATTTCCTCTTATTTTTGTTGTATCATCACCCTAGAAGATGGACATCAATGTCTTGCTTTGGATGTTAAACTTCAAAATTAACAAGCGTCGTTTCATGACCCGCACATTTCAGAAGTTACTTCATTACAAGTTGCATCAGGGAATTGTAGTATCCTAGTAGAGTGTTTTTCTTGAAAGAAGATATATGCTTAAAATAATGTTCTGATGTCAGCGAGGAAGCATCATGATTAAATTGAAAATTAGTTATGATTTCTGAAATGGAACTTCAGCTAAAATAAAAGCTTAAACTGTGGTAGAATTTAAGTTAAAATCTCAATCATCTTTTTGAAAAAGGGTATCTTCATAGCATGCAGTAGCGTTTTGCTTGGAAATATGATTTGGTGGAAATACTATACTGCTTATAACCTATACGCTTTAGTGAATGGGCATATGCCACCTGAACCAATATTATTGCAAGCTTTCAATTACACAAGGTCTTTCTTTAATGTTCTCCATACCCTTTTCAGGTCCTTTTGGAGATTGTTGCAGTAAAAAACATACCCGAGGGCCACAAGGCAAGCCTTTTTGTCTTGTTTAGCAAATCACAACCTGATGTGTTCTTTAATGCCAAGCAGAAACTCACTATTTTGTCCCAGTCTGGGGTGAAACAAGTTGCTTCTTTCCAATGTGAACCAACTGGAGAACTTTTGTTTGAACTTGTATCGCATTCACCTTCTAAGATACCTGTAGCAGGGGCATCAAAAACAATGGGTACTACTTCACTATCTCTGCAAAACTTCCTGGATCCAGTATCTAAACTTAGAGTGGAAAAATGGATTGACCTAATGCCCAGTTCTGGAACCGTGAGCTTAAAACCAATCAGTCTTCGCATTTCTGTCTCATTCACACTCCCTACTCTGGCACCTCGTGTGCTTCACATGGTTCGATCCCGGCCATCATCTAAAAGTTCTTGTTTTTTTCCCATTCCTGGAATGGTTCAGCATGCAAAGAGCTGGGCCTGTGTTATTGATGAAACTCATTCTGAGGTGATCAAACTTCAAATGAGGTATACCTATTCATCATTTTCTGCTATAAAGTTTGTTAATACTACCTTTCTTGTCTCTGAGTATGATTAATGTATGTTTACTTATATATGTCAGTGCTCTGTATATATGTTTATATCTCATGATTATATCCAAGTTTGTTGAATCATGACCATATTATTATTGACCAATTGGAGTTTTCAGATCTCTTAAATTCACTGAAAATTGACCAATTTTTTTTTTAATTCCAATCGGTTGGAAAGCTGTGTAGACTATTATAAACTTCAAAATAATTTAGTTAATATCTCCTGGATATTAATAGTTCCTAGATTGAGAGACATACTTTTGTTCTTTTCAAAATCATGAGAATCTGTTTTCCCAATGTTTTACATTTCTTATATATGTTTCATCATTTGATGGTATTCATGTGATGATCAAAAGCCTTAATTATACTGTTTGCTGGCATGGGTTGCATTTTAGGGACTCCAAGAACAAGACGGCAAAAGATAACTGCACTCAAAGAAAACAAGTTATTGGAATTACAAAGTCAGGTGAAACACGTCCTCTTGCAGATATGGTTGAGATTGGGTGGTCTTTAATGGATTCTCACAGCTGTCTTCAGCTTAAAAAGACATCCAGTAAAGAATGTCATATCTTTGAGCTCATAGGCAATAGAATGGTGTGTACGGATCACATTTCTTTCTCTCCTCTTTGTCACGTTCATTCTGTACTCTTTAGGACTTTTTTAGAAATGCATTCCTCATTGATAGTTGCCTTTCCATTTATCAAGATCATCTCAAATTTTTTTAACTGTGAAGTAATAAGTTATGCTTTCATCACTTTATATTTATATTTAAAGTGCTATTTAGAAACTACCAAATGGTGTCATTGAGTTTGTACTTATAAAGTTTGCTTCCTCACCATCCTTGATGATTCTTGAAGTCATGCAAGACCCTGATAAGTTGGAGAAATATTCATTTTTATTTTGACTGGCTAAGTTTTGATTATATGACATTCTATTATATGACATTCTA
>WYDK02118157.1:6774645-6786431 GCA_009867345.2 Toxicodendron radicans
ATTATATGACATTCTATTATATGACATTCTAGCTTTTGTTGTATGCATTCATGTTACAGTCACTGTGCTTTGTTGCAGTATAGCTCTGACTGAAATGCTTCTTGTGGGCATTCATCCGAAAGATCTTTCCATTGTTTCGGTTCAACAGACTTTAAACCTTTTGACTGGTTTTATCTTCTTTGAAACAGATAAAAATTTTCAAGGGCAGGAAGCTGGACTATGAACCTAAAAATTGTGAGAAGAAGAGAACTGGAGAAGATTTTATGACTGCAGTTGAATTTTCTGCCGAAGATCCATACGGCAAAGGAATTGCATTGCTTGACCTGAAAACTGGAGTCATCAAGGTAAAGTCTAGAGGTTTTATTTATCAAATTTGTCAAAGAATAATTCATCTAACAGCATTTTGTTGTTTCATTCAAAATAATGTAGGTAAAGGAAGAATGGTTTGTGTTGCCTGCAATCATAACAGCTTTTATACTTTCTAATACTCTGAAGAAGAGAGGATATGATGATTTTGCTGCTAATAATGAAAATTTGAAGGAGGTGAATGGTGAAATTGAAGTTGTCAATGGTCTCCATGAGGAGGGCATGCAAACCAACATGACCACTTCTGTTGAAACTGAAGCAAAGTTAAACATGGATAAGGCTAACATAGTGCATACTGGTGGATGTGGAAGCATGGTGAATAGTGGTGGCTGTGGTGGGGGCTGTGGAGGTGTTTGTGGTGGGGGATGCGGAAACATGGTGAAGAGTAGTGGCTGTGGTGGTGGTAGCTGTGGCAGTGGCTGTGGAGGTGGTTGTGGTGGGGGATGCGGAAACATGATGAAGAGTAGTGGCTGTGGCAGTGGCTGTGGAGGTGGTTGTGGTGGGGGATGCGGAAACATGGTGAAGAGTAGTGGCTGTGGTGGTGGTAGCTGTGGCAGTGGTTGTGGAGGTGGTTGTGGTGGGGGATGCGGAAACATGATGAAGAGTAGTGGCTGTGGCAGTGGCTGTGGAGGTGGTTGTGGTGGGGGATGTGGAAACATGGTGAAGAGTGGTGGCTGTGGCAGCGGCTGTGGAGGTGGTTGTGGTGGTAAACCTACATTTGAAAACAAAGTTGACAATTTCTGCAAAGATGAACAAGAAGCACCCATCTACACAAATGAGGCAGTAGTTGCTTGATCTCTATGCATATTGGAGCACTTGCAAGAACTCAAGACATCTTAATAAAACCCCGTCAAGGGTCTTTTTACTTATTTGTTCAGTTCTTATCGGGCCGAAGTAAAGATTTCAGCAAATAAATGAAGTTCGTTTTTCGAAAGCGATGTGGAAGGATTGAAGGTCTGAGTACATATGAATAAAACATTATACGATAAAATGTAGGTGATGCATGATTGTGATTAAGTGTGGTTCTTTTTATCTCTTGTTAAGATGAGTATATATTTCATGTTGCACTGTCAAATTCATAGCTTGGATACCTTTACGCTGCTTCTGTGCTTGAATGTATTCCTCACTGCATTGCCTTACTTACATGATATACTTCATTATAAGTGAGTGGTTTAAGTTACACATCTATTCATTTCTTTCACTTTCACATTGGAGTTTAGACTATAAAATGTCAATGGTTTTAAACTTCAATTTTTTTTTTTATCTTTTTCTTCCACTCATACAAAGATTGTAGATCTTTGGTCAAGTGATACATTTACCCTTTTAGGTGAAGATTTGAGCACTTGGGAATTGGGATATAAATTTCACTGCTCAACATTTCAACAAGTTATCCAAACAACTTTCCCTACCGACTACTAATAAATCACATGCCCAGTGATTTGTGTTGTACAAAATTGACTGTTAGTATTAAAAAAATGTGATTTGAAAAAGAAGAAGGGGACTTGAGAGAAAATATATGATCATTATATAGTTTGTTGCCTTGGTCAAATTCAACTGGTTAAACATAATTTTGTTTTTACTTTTGAGGTAAATTTTGGTTCAATACGTTTAGCGGTTGTTGTAGCAAATGGGGTTTCAACATTTATTTTCTTACTAAAGTTGTGTGCTTCATTCGCTACTGGTTATGGAGGAGCATTTTTTGATCATCCTATTGGTAGAGGAATTGCAGAATTATTTGGAATTGTGTTGTATCTTAAGCAGTGAAATCTATAGTGAAGACAATTGAAAACGTATATGTATGTGGGGTCAAATTCTTTTGGCTATATTTAAAAACATTGACTATACGTTTACCAAATATCAGATCAGTAGGTGTCCGTCGTAATCGAAGCGAATGTTTTGGTTTTTGGCCACTGTGGGAGGGCTTTAATTCAGCCTTTGTCTCTCTTTGAGAAGAGGTGATTTCATGATGGTCACCACTCATCATCAAAAGATATGCACCTCTTCTCAAAAGAGAGACAAAGGCTGAATTAAAGCCCTCCCAGAGTGGCCAAAAACCAAAACATTCGCTTCGATTACGACGGACACCTACTGATCTGAGTCACCACTCATCATCAAAAGATATGTACCTCTTCCTCTTTATGGAAAATGAAATTCCATGGACCTGTCCCTCATCGTTGACATTGGAAATAATATAATTAGAATCAGTTAACCAAAGTGTATAGCTTTTGCATATATCACACATGTGCTCCAGATGAGGAACTCAAAGTAACATAATCTGAAAGTTATTTTTTTTCAACAGAGTTTGGTAGTTTTGAATATATTCTAAATGTTTCTTAAAGTCAATATCACCCAATAGCATATAAGTCAAATAATTTAATGCAAAAAGTGCAAACGCACTGCTAAATGCTAATCCTTACTTTTTGCTTGATGAACTTGGGCATATATGCTATAACAACTGGCATTTTCAATTGTTCACAGGCCAATGGTTGGGTGAAAAATGGGTATCTTTATCTTTTTATCAAATAGTTAAATGGATCTTTTCTTTGTTCAAAAGAAGATAGTTTACTACCTCCATCCATGGCCTAAACTCAACGTGCCAAATGCAAAATAGAATCCAATGCTTGTTAATTAAGCTAATAAAATAATTAATGCATTAAGCATTGTCATTGTTCAAGAAAAATCATTCATTGCACTTCAACATAGAGGAAAGTTTTCATTAAAGATTGAATTGAGTCGACATAGAATGATTAAAGTACGTTTAGGCTGAATTAGAAAGTAAAAGCTTTTGAATGGTTAAAGCATGAAAAAGGTGAATAGATTGACAGGTCGCCACTGTCTCATGAGAAAATAGAAATTGGTAAAAGTATAGTTAAATACCGTGTAATCACTTTCAAGAGAAATGGGGGAATTCCAATTTTCTTTACTCTACACTGAAATTCATCTGGTGACAGTGTCCAAAAATTTATGCCAAACTCATTTCATTCCATCCATCCATCCATTACTTCTTTCCTTATAATTTTGCAGTCAACTTCAACTACACAATATAAATCCTACTCTCAATTCCTGTCTATTTACCTACTAGTACTACTTCTACTTCTCTGTTTTTACAACCATTACAAATTGAATCTACCAAAACATATCTGCACCTGACCACGTCAGGTTGCAACTCCCATGGCCGCATCTTTTGCTTCAGAAATTGGTGATTTCACAGCGTCTTCATCATCATCATCATCAGAGGAACTCCCGGATTCTACATTACACAACAAAATAATACACATGTCAGAACCTCAAACAAATTAAATTAATTTACTTTTATTTCCTCAAGTATAATATAATACACATACCGCTAGAGGAGGATGACGAGTCGCTGCTTGAACTATAAACATCTCTCTCAATCTCCACAGATGGAAAGTTTCCAACTTGAATCTCCTCGCCAATGTCCACCTCTTCCTCTCCAACTCCAACCTTCTGCACTTCATTAACTTCTACTACCTCACTTTTCAATTTTTTCAAACCCGCCACTTGTTTCACAAATCTATCAAGTTCCCATAGCGTCTCATTATCAATCACGTCAATATCGAGCTCGATTTCATCCCCTTCTGCAGACACGTCACCATTACCATTCATCTTCTTCAATATACTCAACACCTCACCCATCTTCTCTGGCGGCAGCTCCTCCAAACTCTTCCCCAACACCGCCTTCTCTTCAAAACTCATCTCTTTCTTCTTCACTGTAAAGGGTATTTCTTCGAATTTTCGCACCACCGGCTTGAACATTCTCTCGAATTTCCCCAACAAAGTCTCAGCCATCACATGAACGTCGTGGCCTTGAGGGTTGTACTTCAACGCGTTGTTGAATGTCAGTCTCACGTCGTCAGCGAAATCTAACACGGTGCCGTACAGTTTCTTTTCGAGGTTAAGCTTAACGGTACCAAGATCCATCGGGTTCTTGATTATGTCGTGGTAATCGTGGAGACTCAACGAAACGACATCGACTGGCTCGTTGAACACCCAACCGTGCTTGTGCTTCATCATCTGCATCAATATCTGACTACAACTCCGCATTAACGAAACCGCCGTAGGCCTTTTTTTCTGCTTCCTCTTTTGACCCGATTTGGTAAACGGGTTGGCCCGTTTAGCCCCTGCACTTTCCTTTTGTCTCTTAGGCGTACGGTTAGGGTTAGGGTTAGGGTTCAGCTTTTGCGGGTCAGGCAGACAAACGGGTTGAACCGACTCGAATATCAGGTTCTCGGCCCGGGTTATGAGGATCCGTACCTGTTCTAGCTCCGAGAGCAGGCGCTCCTTCAACTCCTTTAGCTCTAGCCTCGTGTAGGCGGCAAGATTGAACGTCACACGACCAGCACGTGACGTCTCCTTAGCTGGAAAGTCACCGGGCACAGACATCGAAGAAATCTCCTTGACGTGGATGTCAGTCGACGGATCATGGGCCGGGATCTGTTTGTTTGAAGGATGATTCGGAGCCGGGTTTGGGTTTGATAGAGTAGTTAAAAGAGACTTGCCGCTGCCATTACTGTTAGTATTATTTGCAGAGGCTGTTGTGTTTACCGAGTTCGGATATTTTCTCATATAAACTTTTCTTTCACCCCAACACGGCTCATTCCGACTAGCCAAAACGGCCGACGCCATAACTGAAAACGACGGCAAAAGTACTAATCGAAGAGGCAGACAGCTAAGTGAGGGTTTTAAATAAAGACCCTCTCCGCATAAGAATTAAGAACGAGAAACCAATGACTGGGCTTTGGCAACCACTGCTTCTTAAAGGCTACCTAGATCTGCCCGTGTCAATCTCGGGTAGTTTTTCATCCGTAGATCTAACATCCCACGGTCCAGATATGTTTCCTTACAGTACCGTATAAAAACACTATGTCCATCTGTCATGGGCGGTTCAGATACGAAGAGCTTTACCACGTGGCGTGATTTGGACAGTTGATTTATAGATTTTTAATTATGTGAAATGTAAGATGGACCCAGTAAAAAGGTGACGTGGCAGTGAGGTAGAGTACGGCGGGGCGGAAAAATATCTTTTCTGTATTTTTGTTGTTTACGGAATATTCCTATTTCCCCGCCAAAACCTGAAGGTTTTAGGGTTTACTATTGCGAGGAACAGAGTTTTATCTGAAATCTGAATGCCAAATGTGGAGTGGGCCACTCAACTGGCGAATGTGATTGGATGTTTAACTTTTGATTTTGTGATATTGGAAAGTCTTTTCTAGTATACACGTGGCGGGATATGAAGTGTGACGACTGACGACTAGGTGGGAGGGATTTGATAAAAAATTTTAATAAATATTAAATTGGATAAAATACTTATTTGAAAATTTGTTATCTTTCGCTTCAAGAGTTAACTTAATAATTAAGGGTGTGTTTGGTTAAGAGAATATTAAATTATTGAAAATATTAGATTATTTTAAATATGAAAATGTTATATTACTAAAAAGTGTTTGATTGAGAGGAATAAATTATAGAATATGTTATATTGATATATTTGGTTGGGAGAAATAAATGGGTGGATATGTTGGTTAGATTACTTAATTGTCCTTTTGTTTTTTTAATTATTTATTTATTTATTTAAACTATTTTAACCCCCTACACTTAGAAATTTAGCTAAACCACCCCTATAATAAAAATTTACAAATTATCAAAGGGACCCCCACCCACCCAACCAGCAGTCCGCCGTCGGCAACCACCTCCCGTTCGCCGTCATCCGACGACCAAACGGCACAAGTCCGATCTCTCCGTTTTTGGCCATATCTTTGACCGGAAACTACCAGAACGTAGTAGATCTGGCCGGAAATGGCCAGATCTACAACGGCCGTTTTCGTCCAGATCTACAACGGCCGTTTCCGTCCAGATCCATGGCCTTGAACGACCACGTCTGCTACATAAACGGTTGTCGTAGATTTGACCGCTCCCGGCCAGATCTGCTACATTCTGGCAATTTTCGGGCAAAAATATGGCCGAAAACGAAGAGATCGGCACAAGTCTGACCAGACTTGTGCCGTTTGGTCGCCTGCCATCGGTGGTTGCCGACGACCGGCCGCTGGTTGGGTGGCCAAATCCGTGCACCCATCTATGTAATAATTTAAAATTTTAAGGGCATTTATGTCTTACAATTTTTAAATATAAAGATAAAATAGTAAAGAAAAAATTTGGAAATTGATTTTAAACTAAGGGCAATTTTGTCCTAAAATTATAATAGTTAAGGACAAAATAGTAAAGAAAAAAGATTATTAAGGTAATCTTAAAATACATAAGAAAATGGTAGTATTAAGATTACCCCTTATATTACCAACATTAACTTACTATTGGTATAATAAGATTATTGGAATGTTTTATTACTTAGTTAACCAAATAGGATAATGAGGTAATAAAAGATGACATTACCCCCTTCATCTTATATGACCCCTAACCAAACAATCTTCAATTTTATAAATAGGTAACTCCGCCTATTTTCCTCATAACTCACAATTCTCAACTCTCATTCTCTCTACTCCAATTCTCAAACAATCTTCAATTTTATTCATCTCTTATTATTCAATTTATTATATATATTTTTTCATTATTCTTTCTTTATTCAATTTCATTATTTACATCAATTTTAGTTATAAAAAATTCAATCATTTATAATGAATTCTTCAAATTATGGAATCAGAGGATCATCATCCCCACATGATTCTAACGAGTTTTATGTTCCAATTCCTCTATCCACCGAAGAATTTCAAGGGTTCAATCCCTTTTCACCATTTCTAAATGATTCTCCCAATCCAAACACCGCTAGGACTGGATCCAGTCAGACACAGATGGAAGGCGGTAGCAGAAAAACAAATGTATCGAAGTGGGTGACTTCCGAGGTATGACAACATTTTACTCGATCGACACGGCAGAAGCTCAATGGGTTGGGGGAAGAGCCATACGGGGTATGAAATTTTTGTAATACCGTTATCGGTGTAGGGAACGAGACTTCTACAATGAAGCGGCACATTGATAATAAGCACCCCCACTTAAGTGAACCTGATACTGGATCTTCAAGCGGGACAAGTAGACATATACAAACTCAGTATAATTTTAATTCACAATCTCTCTCTACATGGCAATACAATGCACTCATTGCACGAGAGGCAATAGCAAAATTCATAGTTGCTATAGACTCTCCCATATCTTTATCAGAAAATCCATTTTTTGTTGAAATGATTCAAACGACTTTTCATCCAAATTTTAGTTCATTTAGTAGAGGAACAACTAGAAGAGAAATTATAAAAATTTATACTAACATAAGTAATAAACTTAAAAAAGAATTTTCAAAATATATCTATTGCACTAACTTCAGACATATGGGCTGTCAGATTTAAAACAATTTTTTTAATTGTTACAATACATTACCTAGATCATAGATGGGGTTTACAACAAAAATTGATAAGATTTAAACCATTATATAGTAAACATAATGTCGAAACTATTTATCTTACAATTATTGAAGTTTTGCAAAATTATTTATTAACTAAGAGAGTTGTGGCACTAACACTTGATAATTTAGTTGCTAACACCATGACAATTTCTTTATTTCAAAAGGAATTGGATCCGCACGGTGATAACAAATTTTTTCACCAGAGATGTGCTTGCCACATCATCAATTTGATTGTTAAAGTAGGTTTGGAAGTTATACATCACAACTATCGGATTCATTGCCAATAGCAATAACAAAAATAGAACGAGTACGTCATATTTTGTTGCCAAGAGGTGCCGCCGGTTGAACCAAAGAAGATATGTTGTGACATGTCGGTCCGTTGGAACTCAACGTACTTGATGTTAGAAAGAGTTATGCCAATCGAAAGTCAAATTACAAAATTCGTCAACCGGAGGAACAAACCGATTGAAGTCGTCAACGCATCTGATTGGACGGTTGCAAAGTTTTTTACGATTCCACTAATATATTGAGTGGTATTTATTATCCTACTACTAATGTAGTGTTAGATATTTTATTTCAAATATGTAAAATTTTTGCTAATCATAGATGTAATACAGAATTAAGTTCAATTGTGAAACCTATGGAAGATAAATATAGTAAATATTAGTTAGATATTTCATTCTTACATGGATTAGGTGTTATTGTAGATCCTAGGTTTTAATTAAACGTATTTAATCAATTAGTTAATGCGATAGGTCAACATTTAGAACATGACTACACTTCTTATTTGTTAGAATTTGAAAGAAATTTGGAAAATCTTTTTTTCAGCTATGAGAGAGTTGGGAAATTATATGTATCAAATCCTAAGCCCTGATACCACTGTTGGGAAATTCGTTGAACACGTAGCGGAATAAAAGAAAAAAATTTCGTTCAACGAATCTCTTTTCTCCCAAAATCAAGATAGGTACATATAATTTATATTACAAATAAACAAAATCAAATTATGAATCAAACTTTATACCTTCGTTTGGAGGCTCTTTCAGATTTGATTTGCTATAGATTCAAGTGTAGAACTGTTCCCGAAAGTCCACACAAAAAAAAGATCAACAAATCGTCAACCAATTTGAATCACTAGATTCAATTGGTAGATTAAAGAACGAAGGAAGAAAAGTCACAACGTTTTTTTCCTCTCTCTCACGTTTTGGGTAGCTTAAAAGGCGGCTAGGGTTTTCTTAATTAAATAATGATTTCTTTCACTTTTTTTTTTCTCTATTTGTTTTAATTTAATTTACACTTATATAGTGTACAATTAAAACCCTATTGCTAATTAGAATAGTCATGGATTCCTAAAATGATCCATCTCTGTAGCCAAACATCCATTTGATTGGTATTTTAAATAATTGTTATTATTATTATTTTATTCAACAAATATTAATATATTAAATACATTAATATTTAATAAAATAATAATACATTTAAATATATCTACAAATATATTTAAATACATGTAATCTAACTAATTTAATTTCAATATTAAAATTGAATACAGGCAACAACCTCAGCAAATTTAATTGCACTGTGAGATTACCAAAATATTTTGTTGTCTTGAAAAGACGAAAATACCCTTCAACGCCATTCTTCTTTAAACTATTTTTAACGTGTGTGACTCGTAGGCTCTTTATTATGTTGGCAATGACCAGAATTGCAATTCAAGCACCAACTAATTGGCTCTCTGTACACCAATCAAGATTGGTCTCTAGCAAGACATCATGGTTACCCAACAAATAAAGATTCAGCAAAGTCGCTACCTATCAACAGTATGGTTACTGTGCAATTTGATCTCTTCATCATGTGTATCCAATCAAGGTCGAGGTACAAAAATAGTGTCAACCTCAAATGTACCATTGATATTTTTGTATTTGATTATTGGAACAACGACCGGTGAAATAAATTAGATTGAGCACTAACTCAGTTCCACTGTGGCCACAGATTTATGGTCGTTGTCAATACAACTGAATTGCATCATGAGATACTTTTCCCGTACCCGACAGTGACGAATCTTTTTGTTGATCCACCATTGCCCCAATACACTTCTTGATGCAACCATTCACTACAGTTCTAATAGTCCTAGATAGAACTACATTAGGCTAGTGTCAAACTACACCAATCCATACACAAAGCACTCCAGTGATCTCAAGTCTAAAGATCACATGCACCACCACCCGTTAGAAGATTTATTCCACAGACACTGGGATTACCATCTATGTGGAATCCTCTGGTGGGTTAGTCCAATGAACTTGTTCAAAGAACAAACACTCATGTGTTGCACCAGGTCGTCACCTAACAACCTTGACAAGTGAGATCTGTCACTATTTCTAGACAATGTCGTTCAACACGATGATAGTCTTACCGTATTATATGTGCCCTTGGTCAGTGTAGTACTAGGGCTACAGACGTTTCTAGAATAGCCACCATATTGCTCATAGGGTTCCCACTATCGAGATTTTAAATACTTAATACCATCGTCATGGTTCTACTATTCTAAGGACATATATTCAATGTATAATTAAACACAATTTACACAATGTAGAAAATTGTCTTTTATTTGATATATTAATATGTTTTACAAAGAGTCAATTTTTACAGTAGGATTGGCTCTAGGGCACCTACACTAATAGAGAGTAGGTACTATAGAACGACCATCACAAATGACCAACACGAAGCTGATGAAGAAACATTTCAAGATGAAGGTAACATCTGGATGTTCATGGAAAATAGTAGCGTTGGTGAATGTAGCAGCAACTCTAGCGTCTATCGACATGGACCAAACGAGCTACACCGATATCTTCAATTGGACATGTCATACATGAGCAAGAAAGAGAAGCGCAAGATGGATGTGCTGCAATGGTGGCACATAAATGCAAGTCGATTCCCCATTGTAGCTCAAATGACACGTGACATTTTATGTGTCCTAGTTTCAACAATTGCATCGGAGTCGACATTCTCAACAAGTGGGTGCATTGTTGAAGATAGAAGATACTATTTAACCAATGAGATGGTTGAAGTGATTACATGTTTGCAGGATTGGACGTATGGAGATAGAAGACTGCAATATCATCCTGAAGATTCGGAATTGTTAA
Source organism: Toxicodendron radicans (assembly GCA_009867345.2). Classification (NCBI taxonomy): domain Eukaryota; kingdom Viridiplantae; phylum Streptophyta; class Magnoliopsida; order Sapindales; family Anacardiaceae; genus Toxicodendron; species Toxicodendron radicans. The sequence continues at coordinate 6,785,578 of WYDK02118157.1, forward strand.
ACCTCTTCAAAAGCACAACTGTAGATGATGTCGATGATGTAAATTAATTATTTAATAAAAAAAAATGATTTTAAATTTTAATTGTTCAAGTTTAAATTAAATTTGCACATTATGTCATTGTGAAATTATCATTATGCTAAAATTAAATCAATTAATCAATTCTAAAATTCTAATCAATTATTAATTAATTGATCAATTCTAATTATAATCAATTAATCAATTAATTAATTATTCAATTCTAATTAATTTTACTTTTACAATTCTAATAAATTCTAATCAATTAATTATATGGGCCAAAAATCGTATTGGGTTTGATGAGGCCCAATAACGAAATCAACACCACACGACCCAACGCCTGGCCCAAGATCTCATATAGAAAGTATTAAAGGGGAATCAAGAGAAAGTTGAGACACCGGTCGTTGAACTGACCACTAGAACTAATAGAGAGAGGCTGGTATCCTTTATAGTATAGAGTTGTATCGATCCTATTTATGGATTACCTAGTCAGTATCAACTGCTTGAATTCAGAGACACGAGTGACCCATTAGTAGTAGAAGAATGGATTTGTACAACGGAGCGTATGATAACACTTTTCCCTGTGATAAATTAGGAAAAGATCTGGTACACTAGCTTTCTGTTTAAAGGTGATGCCTAGATATGGTGGGAACTGATGGAGGATACTCATAATGTAGCCACTATGACCTGGGGAGATATGGAGTAGAAATATATTGCCGAAAGAAGAAAGCAAGATTTAATCTTGATGATGGCGATAAATTCAGTTTCGGAGAAGGGACATCAACTTAGTATGCTTATTAGTAGTGTGAAAGCTAGAAAGATGTTAAGAAAATGGTGCT
>WYDK02118157.1:6860774-6874606 GCA_009867345.2 Toxicodendron radicans
ATATATATATATGGTAGACTGTAATTACTGAAGTTAAGAAAAGAAATAATAAAAAAACAGTTAATTCTTTTCATGGTTTTCTCGTGAATGTTCATCGTTTCATATTCAACAATTAGCAAGGGAAGAAGTCGTGAATTGAAGTGAATTCAATTACTCGAGAAGATTGATAAACTTTTTCCTCTTATTTAATTCGATTTTCTCTTTCTCCACTTAATTGTGACTCTAATTGGATTTGAATTTCTCTTTCTTATAGATTAGATGAAGAACTTTGCTGGGCAGTGATGAAATTTTGTGGTTGTGATGGATTGGAAATTGGAAGAGGAGGTGGTGGCTTGTTAAGTGTAAAAGAGGAAGTTTAAGTGATACTAGTGATAAGGGTTTGTATTGTTTTAGTTAGAGATTGCTCTTCTTTAATTTATATTTTACGATTTTTTAATTATTTTTTCAATATATTTAATCTGAGCGGGTGTGGGTCTTATTTTGTCTAGGTGCAGAAGTATGCACCACCCCCGCATTTGTTCCCTGGATTTCCGAGTTTTCTGCCACTCGCATTTTGCGGGTCATAATTAAGGTACATAATTATTCAAGTAAAAGATAACAAACTCAATAAAGGAAAATACTCAAATATCCCAATTATTCCTAATATAATTTGAAATTTAATTCCCACAATTGTTACCGTAACAAGTTTTTAATACTTTCTAAACGAAAATGATGAAGATGAGTTATAATAAGTGATCTCTCACTCTCACGGGAAAATGGAAGAAACCTTTTTAAACCAATTTCGACAACTTGATCGTATATTTTGGACACATGGCAAGGTTTGATTAAAGCCTAAATATTTTGTGGGAAGTAATGAATTTAAGGAAATTTTTTTTTAAAAAAATATTAGGTTTTCAATTGGTATGGTTAGTATATAAACTATTTTTTTTTATTGCCATTTAAATTCAATTTAAGATGAACTTTTGTGAAAGAATGAGCTCATTTAGAGGTTCTTTCATGTAGGGGTATGCAAAAGAACCGGTTGGAACCGGAACCAACGGGTACCCGAGGTTAGGTTTTGGTTCCTACCTAGAATCGGGTTCTCACAAGGTCGGTTCCAGTTCCAAAAATAGTGAAACCGATATTGTGCAGTTCCGGTTTCGATTTCACCACTGTAAGAACCAGAACTGAGACTTGAAACCGGGACCGAGACCTAGACCTGGGTACCCTGTAAGAATCAGGATTAAAGTGTAATTTTATAAACTTTTTGGGGTATATTTGTAATTTTTAGAAGGTTTATTTCTCTTTTTTTTTTAGTAGCGGGTAACTGATTTATCCAAAGTACTCGAAACTGGAACCTATGTTTCAAAATCCAATTCTTGTTTCCTAGGAACCCTGAACCAGCTGATCGGTTCTGATTCTGTTTCTAGTTCCTTAGATTTTGGACGGGTACCCGGACCCACCACCCCTACTTTTACATAGTGAATTATGAAAAATGAATTCATATTATTTTATAAACTCTATTTTACTATTTGTGTATAACGACTTCAATACTCTTCAATCTAGAGAGCATAAAAACAAGAACAACCCAACAAAAAAAAATAATAATAATAATTGCAATAGAAAATAACAAAGTTAGAATACGAATATCCCTTGTGGTTTGGTGTACCCGGGAGGATGACTGCGTAACAGGGCTACGACATTCACAAAAAAACAAAAACACAAAAATTACAAAGAAATAGTAAAAATAAATAAAAAATTCACTCGTCAATGTCACGTAACGCAAGAAATAATCTTGCAGAAGACGGGCAACATCTTCCTAACAATCCCACAAAACAAGAATCACAACTCCTCTCTCAAATGGCCACGACTTTATCTAAAGCCTCCTCTCCAAATCCGTCATGGTTCACTCCCAAAAGGTATTGTTATTGTTATTTATTATTATTATTTTTTTCTTTATTTTCCATTTCTATTAACAGCTCTTTAGCTTGAAATTTTAATTAAAACATCCTATGATCGAACTCTAGTTTTGTTTAATTGTTTGTTTAGTTTTCTTATTTCGTGTAAATCATCGGAAATTGTTCAATTGAGAACTGTTACCGACTTCATATCAGTAATTGAATTTCTAATTTCTTAAGATCGTTCAGGGAGCAGATTAGAAATGAAGACGTTTGAATTTTGGGTAGTGTATAGATGTTTTATGGGTTTACTTTGTGTAATTAGGTTGAGTTTTATGTAGAATTACTGGTAGAGTTTTCAGTTTGATTGGTAAATTGAACTATGAATTTTAGGAAGAGAAATTGAGTGGGATTTTATTGAATATATGTTATACATTTATGAGTATAATCGGCAATTAGAGTAAAGTTTGAAGTTTGGTGTTTGTGTTCTGATGTTAACATCAGCCTCTTAAAATTATTATTATTATTATTATTATTATTTTCAAATAAGTGTAGGCTCATTACATTAGTTTTTCGGTTGCAGGTTACTCTTCATGTTTTGTGTGATTAACATGGTAAATTACGTGGATCGTGGAGCGATAGCAAGCAATGGTGTCAATGGGAGTCTCAGGACGTGTGATGACAAAGGAATATGCACTTCTGGTAGCGGGATTCAGTTAAGATTTACTTCTGGTTTTTTGTTCTGTATTGTAGTAATTTTTTGTTTCGTATCCCTTTTGAGGGTAATATTGGGAATCCCATCTTGAAAGAATGTTCAGTGTTGATAGATCCTTGTATCACATTTATCCCATATGATAAGTTTTCATCTAAACTGAATTTTAAAGCAACTGGTGGGTTTTGCATTCAAAATTCACTGTTAATGTCATTGGAGAAGATTGAATCAGCTATTCCTGTTATTCTTACAGAGTGCCATATTATATTTATTTATCATTTCAAAATGTTTTTGCTATGTATCCATATCAATTATATGTTTGCAATAACACCTGTTTATCAAAAGGGGAGTCATGACCACAAGACAAGGTTGGCAGTCTGCACACAAACAGAGCCCATAGAGCATATACTTATATACACTTATATTATAGCCTTATGGTGTATGCTCATTTTTATTTGAAGGGCACTACCAAACTTATTGTACTGACTGATGGATTGCCTTTTCGACCTTTTAATCTTTTGGCTGGTGGTTACTTTTATTTTATATTGTCTTACCGTATGATGGTCTTGCAGGGGTGATTTTAACTTGAATAACTTCCAAGATGGTGTACTATCATCTGCTTTTATGGTTGGACTGCTTGTGGCTTCTCCAATATTTGCTTCCTTGGCAAAGAGGTGAACATCTTCAATAATTAATATAACTCATCTTGGTGTACTTTATGAAGCATCTGCAGTTGTGTCATTTTGAGAAGGGAGAGATAATTGTTTGGGGCTGGAAAATGAGAAAAGGGTAATGATGGAAGAAAAGAAAGTAAAAGGCATGTGATGCTATGAACAGGCTACTAATAGTTGAAAGGAATTCTCTCTTTCCTGTTTCCATCTGTTATCATAATTATTGATTCACCTCAATTCAGTGACAGCAGTGCTGCTTCAACAAACTTCCAGAATACTATTACATTCATATTTTATAATGTATTAGCAGCCTAATATTCAAGAAAAGTTTAAAAATTGAAATCAACTTTGCACTCCATTTTGTGGACGTGGCTTGCATTTATAAATCTTTGAGAGTAACCTTTTTATGTTGTTTCCTCTTCAGCCATAATCCTTTCAGGCTTATTGGAGTTGGATTATCTGTTTGGACTTTTGCAGCAGCTGGGTGCGGTAGCTCATTTGATTTTTGGTCTATTGCAATATGCCGCATGTAAGTTAGTGCTCAAAGAGTTGTTCTTTCTCCTATCATTGCATTATAGTTTTCTGGTGCTATTTAATTAGTTACATTGCCGATCTTGTCCTTTAGGCTGGTTGGTGTTGGTGAGGCTTCCTTCATAAGTCTTGCGGCTCCATTTATAGATGACAATGCTCCTGCTGCTCAGGTTTTTTTTTTCTCTCTCTTTTCTTCTTGGAGGACTTCTCAAGATTAGCTTGCTTTTGCTTCTTTTCCAAACATGTTTTAATTTTCTGATTGCACAATGATACCAAGTAATTCTGTCATAATTCCAGAAAACAGCTTGGCTTGCAATGTTCTACATGTGTATACCTACTGGAGTTGCTGTCGGCTATGTATATGGTGGATTAGTAAGTTTACATACTGCTTTCAGTGCTCTCATATTCTTTTTGTCTTGACATATTTGGTTGAAATATCCAACTTCAATTCTTTTTCTGTCAGTTTATTTTTCCCCTGAAATGCGACACTGTATCCAGTTTATTACAAGTTTGATCCTTTATATCTTTTCTGCTTAATTGGATTTGGTTGATTTTGATGTCAAAAGTGATGCTGCAACTGTTTAATTTTTCCTTCTCCTTTTAACAACCTACCTTGCTCCTACAGGAATTGTGTTGGTTGCCCATAACAAATATAAAATTATTAAGTTTCTGAATATTTGTTTATTTATATGCCTGTTGTATTTATTATTTAAATGGTAATTTTTGGTCTTGTGAACTAGTGTTTGTTTTTGCAAATTGTCTAATATCTCATATCTAGGCTGTGCACATTATCCTTCGCTCTTGGTGGTGTTAAACTTGTCATATGCTGTTATAATGACTCTTAACTCTTTTTACTGATTCACCAGTGGCAATCCTCTCAAATGTTTCTGATTTTATTTGGTTGTAAATTTTGGAAATAATTATCTTCAGCATTTTCTCTCTATTTTAGGTTGGAAACCATTTGAACTGGCGATATGCTTTCTGGGGAGAGGCTATTTTGATGCTTCCATTTGCTATTTTGGGTTTTGTAATGAAACCTTTGCAATTAAAAGGTGCATATTTTGTGATGCACATCTGCACTTTATAAAGTTATTATTATTATTATTATTTTTCTGGTTACATTAGAAAACCCTTTACTGGACTTCAACCACAGGATTTGCTCCTGCTGACTCAAAAAAAGCATTGGCATCCATTGAAACGGCTGCTTCTGTTGCTGAAGGTACTGTATGTTGCTCATTTTTCTTCTTGTAATTATTTGTTAGTATTTCTGTTATGATAACGAAGATGTTTTTTGTTCATGAAGGGAGAACTCATTGAGCAGCTGCTGTGTTGTAAACTGCTGATACTTGCTATGAATTACCACATAAGTGGCAAATTTGTTTATCAATTTGTATTTATTTGTATGATGACAAACCTTTTGCAGCCCTCCCAAAGTGCAACATAGTTATCTAATCTTCTTATTCTTCTATTAAATCATGAGGTTTGCTTCCTTTCAGTGTCAAAGTACTGTTTGTATATAAAAACCTGTGATGCATGACTAAATTCTTTGGCTAGACCCACCCAGTAGAAGAAAAAGAAGAAATTTAGCATGATAAACACTCGTACAATTTTAAGGATTATCTTTTAAATATGTTTTAGTGACAGGGTAGAACATTATAGAACTCCTTATAGGCTCAAAGGTTCATTGAACATACATATTTTATTGCTCTTATATCTATTCTTTTCTTAAAACTTTTTATGTATCTGTATTTGGTTACTATGCTGAATGTGCAAAATTATAGCTTAATGGCTAAACAGAACAATAACTATGGTATGGGCTTGCTTCTTCAATTATTCTCTTTAAGTGTTTTTTTTTTTTTTTTTTTTTCTTACAATAGAACTCACTTGCTAGCAGAGTTTCAAAAGATACGAATGTTAGAGATATCCCAGCATAGGGTTAATGAAAATGGATCTAAAATAGCATTTCTTGTGTAAATTTCTTGCTGTATGATAATATGTAATAATCTTGTCCTTCAGTAGTTTTGACATCAGAACTTTTTAATATCATAAATTTAATTGAATTCAACCTTGCATCGCACTATATGTAAACAACAGGACACAAAATCTGTGCAAGCCAAGTAAATTTTTGCTGCAGGACAACCTATAGATTTAGGATTTATATTTTATTTTCTTTCTTAATTTGAATGGTGTCAACTTCCTTATCTTGGTTGATCTACTTTCGTAGTAGGTATTCATTTCATTTCCTAGATAGTTATATTCCCTTTCTAAATTAGGTCCTGCCAACTATAAGTACAGACCTAAGTTAGTTATTATTTGGAACAATTGTATATGAATGATCTCTGAGAATAAATATTAGTTTCTCCCTCTATTTCTCTATCAGTTTCCCTCCCGTTTCTTCTATTTCCACTCCTTTTCTTTTTCTTTTGTCTGATCCCTATCAAAATGATTGCTTAATCTATTTTTATATTTTTTTATGGTTTGCAATACTAGACATTTGAATATAACTGGGAATTAGGTTATAATATAATCTTTAGGAGCTTCGTGAATTTTAAGCACTGATTCTTCTTGGTGCAGATTCAGAAGCTTCAGTTATAAGTGGTGATGTGCCAGTTGGAATTGAAGGTGTCACCAATCAAGGTTCTGGAAAATCTTCAAAGTGAGTGGCTTTTGCCTTCATGCTTTGTATGCCTCTTTTATGATCGTAAATGTATTTGCATCTCTAACATGGATAAAGTTGCAGGTTTCAGTAATGTCTGACTTTTTAATATGAAGTAATATTAAAATCAAGGGAAAAGAAGTTAGCAGCTTATTAATTGTCAAAGCATCTAATGTTTTCTTTTCCTTATCCAAATCTTTTCTGTTGAACTGAGAAGTTCTCTATTCAAATTATAACAATGATATCTGAGCATGAGATGCCACGTACCTAATGATACCAAAAGGATTCATTGAGGAGGAAAGCTAATGAATTTTCAGATTGTAGGATTAAACAATCTATGTCATGATTCCTGAGATCTGGAAGCAGGATGGTGACAGAACTGCTTCTTTACAAGTTTAAACATTTAACTACAACATTTAATCTCCCAACTTGAATGACCCAGCAAAAAAGACAGACAAGAAAGGGTAAAAACAAGTGCATGGTTGATGTTACAGCTTTGATATCATTACATGACAGCTCTCAGTGGTGTGAGCCAAATGCATGAGCCTCATTACATTTTTACCTTAGAATTTCCACTCTGAAATTATTTGGATATAATGAGGTGGTGCAAGCTAGGCAAGGGCCATGTTAAATACTGGTGGAGAAGCAGAATCAAACTCTAGAAATGGTTACTCCTTGTTAGTTTCCAGCTTGATACTTTAATGATGTTGATTCATGTAAATATTTAGTCAAACCTTTATTACACTCTAGGCTATGGCAGGACAGGTGGCCATGTTTTCTGTTTTGCGCACAGCCATCTGTGTCACATATCTTAAAGGATTAGATATCCTCCTGTCTCCTCTTGGTTTTCTAGTGACCATTTGATGAACATTGAATTAAACCTTATAAAGTAAACTTGGAAGGGATAATTTCAAATTTAAACTCCACTATCAGTAATTCTATTATTTCTAACAACTCTCTTCCATATGGCAGGCTGACAGGTTTATCCATTTTGAATCAGTTCTCTCGATTTGCAAAAGATATGAAAGTGCTTCTGCGCGATGAAGTTTATGTTGTAAATGTTCTAGGTATCTTCTGAATTTTCTCCACCTCCATGCTGTGCTTTTAGCAACTATATAGCTACATAAATCTTATACCATGCCAGTCACAGTGATCTTGATCTGCTCAGGCTTTCCTTGACTTACTTTGTTGAATTCCTCATTGTGATTGGCATTTGTTGTTGTATGTATTTTCTTCATGATACCTGTAACCTCCAATGTTTAATGCATGACCATTTGGCAAATACATTGTTGTCCAGGAGGCCTTTGATGAGGTGGTTATATTATAAATTTTGGGACCTGTGGACATCATTTTAATTTGTTAATTGGTTGGCAGGCTACATATCGTACAACTTTGTCATTGGAGCATACTCATATTGGGGGCCAAAGGCTGGTTATAATATCTATCACATGGTATGATAACCTGAAAATTTGATTTTATTTCATTCACCATCATCAGATTACATTGTAACCAATTCTTATTTTGTATAATTTCAATTTTATATTTTGAGATATCAATTTGAACTGATTAAAAGATTGATTACCTTAAAAGAGTAATGCGGACATGATGTTTGGAGGAATTACGATTGTTTGTGGGATTTTGGGAACAATATCTGGGGGCCTCATTCTTGATCGCATGACTTCAACAATCGCAAATGCTTTCAAGGTAAGTTCTGTTCTAAAGTGTCACATAAACATGTTTGTATATTAAGAAAAACTGTACAGGAGAAAATTATCTCTTACGTTACTAGGATATTTTACCCTACTTAACAAAGATTTAATCATTTGTTTCTGGGTTATATTAAATATTGAACTTGTATCTCATATGTAGTTTCTGAATTTGTATTAGTTTTTGAGATATTATACCTTTGCTTCTTTTACAGCTTCTTTCGGTAGCAACATTTCTGGGTGCAATATTTTGCGTTTCTGCGTTCTGTCTAAAGAGCTTGTATGGTTTCATAGCTCTTTTCTCAGTGGGTGAACTACTCATCTTTGCCGCACAGGTACTATTATGGTTGAGTTGGATTTAGAATTCGTTCTTTCCGGCTCATGCTTTGCATCCTTTCAAGTTATCTTTTAGATTATTAATAGAGAGTCAAATATAATCTAATTCATGTTCATGCTAACAGAAGAAAGTTTTAAGTGGGAGTTTACTTGTTAGTTGACGACTGGCACTCGCATATAAATTAATCAATCACATTAAGAGTTGTGAATTATTATCAAGTTGATGATCTGGTCTGTGACTTCTGTAAAAAACTAATATATAGCCATGAATAGTGGGCAATTGCCATATTACCTTGTGTAAATATGCAGAGAATTGCTGTTAATTTAAGATTTTGTTGTTGTGCTGTTAGGAACCCCTAACCTTCACACCTAGCTCAATCAACACACAAGGATCTGAAGCAAAATAATCAACAAAACAGCCAAGCAAGGTTAATATCCAGAATAAAAGAGCTCGAAATTGTATTAACTGAATGAGAAATAATAACAGTAATGGAAAGACTCAATAACAGAAAATACCGATAACACTAGCTATGCGAGGTGCTAGGACCCTCCCTATATATGCCTTTAACAATATTCTCTATGTCCTATACTCACACAAACCCATATATTTATACCCTCTGACAACCTCTCCTTAAACTCTGCCACGTTACCATAAGAATAACAAACTCCCCAAAACGGTTTCCTCACTCTGCTTGTCCCTTTTTGCCCTTCTTTCTATAAACTTGTGTAACTGGTGGTAGTGCCCTATCAATACCCCCCGCAAGGAGAGCCACCTTGTCCTCAAGGTGAAAGGCAGGAAATTGATCCTTAATGACATCAACCGACTCCCAAGTGGCTTCGAAAGCGGGCAAATCAGTCCATTGAATTAACACTTCCTTGGTGCCATCCAACAGAATACGAATGGACTGAACCGCAGCTGGTTGAACAAGCAATTTCATATCCTTAAAAAGACAGGCAGGAAGGGGCTGGACTGGTACAGAAGTGTGGAGGGATTTCTTCAATTGTGAGATGTGAAAAACGAGGTGTATACATGCAGAAGCTGGCAAGTCCAGGCGATAGGCCACTGCCCCGACTTTGGCCAAAACAGGAAAAGGCCAATAAAAATGAGGACTAAGTTTCTCATTGACTTTCTTAGCCAAGGACTTAAATTTGTACGGTTGAAGTCGCAAAAATACTAGATCGCCCGGTTGAAAAGATACATCCCTGCGTTTGGTATCGGCATAGGATTTCATATGTGCTTGGGCAGTGAGAAGATTACTCTTGAGTATCTCCAGTAAGGCATTGTGATCAGTCATATGGTGATTAACCTCTTTGACAACTGAGTAGATGTCGTTAAATTTCAGAAGAACAGGAGGTTCACGGCCGTATAATGCCTTGAACGGAGACACCTTGGTGGCACTATGATAAGTTGAATTAAACCAATACTCAGCCCAATGAATCCAGGGCGGCCACTACTTCGGCTTGGCACTGGAGAAGCAGCGTAAATAGGTTTCCAAACATTGATTGACCACCTCAGTCTGACCATCGGTTTGCAGATGGTAAGCCGAGTGAAACTTGAGAGTGGTACCAGCTAGGCGAAATAATTCATACCAGAATTGGCTCATAAATACCCGATCCCTGTCGAAAACTATCGACTTAGGAAATCCGTGGAGACAAACCACCTCTTTGACAAATAGGGCAGCCACCTCTCTAGCATTGTAGGGGTGATATAAAAGAAGGAAATGACAATATTTAGTTAAGCGATCCACCACGACAAAAACGGTATCATAGCCAAAAGCCTTGGGCAACCCCGCCAATGAAATCCATGGACAAATCATCAAAAGCTAAGTCTGGAATGAGCAGTGGTTGAAGCAAGTCGGCAGGCTTGAGGGCGAGGTGTTTGTTCTGTTGGCAAGTGCCACAAGCATTCACAAAGTGCTTAATGTCTTGTTTAATACCCTCCCAAAATAAGATGCTAGTGACACGTTTGTAGGTGCGAAAGAACCCAGAGTGACCCCCACTTGGTGTACAATGGAACTCAGTCAACAATTGAGGAATAAATTTAGAGGCCTTGGGAAGGACCAATCTACCCTTATATAGAAGACAGCCATGCCGAAGGGTATAGGGAGGTCGGGATGCTGGCTGGAGAAGGAGATCTTGGATAATGAGCTACAACTTGGGATCATTAAGAGCTTCTGCTGCCAAGTCCTCATAGTCGTGGAAATGAACCGTGGATAGACTATGGAGTTCGACTGATGGTTCTCGACGGGACAAGGCATCTGCCACCTTGTTGGCTCCCCCAGGCAAATACTGAATTTCAAACTGGTAGCCTAATAACTTGGCAATCCACTTTTGTTGTTCGGGTATCACTGGCCGTTGTTCCATGAGAAACTTAAAGACTCTGTTGGTCCATCTTAATCACAAACTTCCTCCCAATCAAGTAATGGCTCTATTTGTGGACCGCAAAAACAATTGCCATCAATTCTCTTTCGTAGACAGATTTCTGTTTGGAGGATTGGGGAGAATGCTTTATTGAGAAAAGCAATTGGGCGGCCTAATTGCATCAACACAGCCCTAATTCCTTGTCCCGTCGCATCAGTTTTGATCTCAAAAGGTTGAGCGAAATCAAGGAGAGCCAGGACCGGCACAATGGTCATGGCATGCTGTAGGTGGAGGAAGGCTTGTTGAGCGGCCTCAGACTAGGAAAAAGAATCTTTCTTTAATAATTGGGTGAGCGGCCGGGCTATCTGGCCATATCCCTTGACAAATTTGCGGTAATACCCGGTAAGCCCAAGGAACCCCCGCAAGCTTTTGATGGATTTAGGACAAGGCCAGGAAGTCATACATGCAATCTTGGTTGGATCGGCCTTGACGTCGTTAGCCGAGATGAGATGCCCCAAGTACTCTAGTTTGGCTTGGGCAAATAAGCGTTTCTTGTAGTTGACTACCAATTGGTTGTCATGTAATGTTTGAAACACCTGTCGTAAATGCCAAAGATGAGACAACATATCAGTACTGTAAATCAATATATCATCAAAGAAAACCAGTAAGAACTTGCGGAGAAAGAGTCGGAAGATGTCGTTCATCAATCCTGGAATGTGGACGGTGCATTTGTCAATCCGAAAGGCATTACTAAGAATTCGTAGTGCCCCTCGTGTGTGCGAAAAGCCGTTTTAGGCACATCCTCTGATCGGACACAAATATGGTGATAACCAGACTTAAGATCCAGCTTTGAAAAAATAGAGGCTCCCCCCAACTCATCCAGCAGCTCATCTATCACCAGAATCGGGGAATTTGTCCGGCACAGTCAGCTCATTTAAGGCACGGTAATCAATACAAAATCGCCAGGTCCCGTTCTTTTTCTTGACCAATAGTATTGGGCTTGAGAAGGGACTAATACTGGGTTGGATGATTCGTGCCGCCAGCATCTCTCCAACTAATATTTGACGGGCGGATGTTGGGTGGCTATGCGCCTGCCTTAAGGGTTATGGCATGATCATGGCGCCTTGGAGGGGGAAGTTCCGTTGGAAGGGCAAATAACGGAGCAAATTCTGCCAATAAATCAGCCACCCTGGAATCTAAGTTATCCACATGGTCCGTTTCCTGTTGAACAATAGAACAAAATTCCACCACAAACCCACACCCAGTCTTCAGCAAGGATTTCATCATAGCCTTAAGGGGCATCCCTGCCTCAACCAAAGAGGGATCTCCTTGAAGTAAAACCGGTTGGCCATTCAATTCAAACTTCATGGTGAGACATCTATGGTTTGCACAAAATTCCCCCAAAGAACTTAACCATGTCACGCCCAGAATAACATCAGTACCCCCCAATTCAATTGGATAGAAATCATGTGTTATGGTATTGCCTTGGATGAATAACTCCAGCTCTCTACATACCCCGGAACTCTGAACCATTAATCCAGTACCTACCCATCACCCCAAAAGCTTTCGTGTTTGTCATAGGTAACCCAAGTGAGCTAACCAGTTCGTGAGAAATATAATTATGAGAGGCCCCATTGTCGATCATCACGATTACCTCGGTATCGCGAATTGAGCCGCGTAACTTGAGGGTATTGGACGAACTCAGCCCCACTAGCGAATGCAAGGATAAGGCAAGCAGTTCGTCGGTGGCTGTTGGGTCATTCTCAAAAGTAAGTGGAGGTTCCTCCTCTAACATTTCATCCTCCTCGTGGAGTAACAGAACCTAGAGGGTCCGATTCTTACACCTATGACCTGGACCGAATTTTTCGTCACATCGGAAACAAAGGCCACGTTCTCTCTTATACCGAGCTTCAACATCGGACAATCGCCGAAAAGGATAGTCATGCATTACCACTGAGGTCGACTCGTTAGGTTTATCGCAATGATCAGTGCGTGGTGGCGTGCTGAAATTTCGATCAGAAGGGCGATTAAGGTGTTGACCCCAGCTGACTTTGAGTGGTTCTGGAGTTGGTGTGAATCGGGTGTATTGTTCTGGAGTTGGAGCTGATATAGGTACCCGTTGGGTTCGATTAGGCTTGCTAAGGATTTGGTTTAAAACCCTATTTTTGTCTTCAATTTTATGGGCGTGGTCCATAAGTTCAAATAGGTTGTTGGGCCTCACTAACCTTAGTTCAGCCCGAATGGCTTCCTTGAGTCCATTAGTGAAGGTGCCCATGACTATCTCTTCTTCCATTTCATTCATCGGAGTTGAGTACAACTCAAACTGCTCCCTGTATTCCGTTACTGTGTCTGACTGTCGCAGCGCCACCATGTCTCAAACGCTGATCCCTTAAAGGATGGATTGAATCGTTCGATCAGGGCCTTCTTGAGTGTGCCCCAGTTTGGAAAAGGAGCACAAGAATCGACCCATTGGAACCAGTTCAAGGCCCGACCTTCCATACAAACTGCCGCCGATTCCACCTTCTCTTCTTCGACGATTCGGTTGACATGGAAGTATCTTTCGACTCTGAACACCCATCCTCCAGGATCTTCTCTGTTAAACAAAGGTAATTCCAGCTTCACCTTCCTTTGTTCATCTCTTGTATTGTCATGTGTTTTTTATCGATCCCGATTCTCTTCACCTCCACCCATCGGATTACCAAAGGAATCCCCCCTGTTTTTTCCCGATTTGCACTCTCCTCCCTTTCCTCCCTTAGTCGAATCCATTCCCTCAACTCCAGGAGATAATCCTTAATACTACCCACATCCTCCTTAATGCTTCCTATATCCTTTTCTAACCCTTCAACTCTTGTCTCCATTCTCCTTTTCACCATACCCAAACCTGGCTCTGATACCAAATTGTTAAGAACCCCTAACCTTCACACCTAGCTCAATCAACACACAAGGATCTCAAGCAAAATAATCAACAGAACAGCCAAGCAA
>WYDK02118157.1:6879507-6896279 GCA_009867345.2 Toxicodendron radicans
TAGTAGCATATGAGATTGAAAATTTTGAATTTCTATTAATCATGATTATTTGGTATGAAATGTTATTTGTTGTTAATGCGGTTAGTAAATATTTATAATATGAAAATATAAATATTGTTGTTGCAATAGATCAGTTGAAAGAGTTTGTTTTATTTTTTTATAATATAGAGAAAATGAGTTTACATCTTCTATGATTTATGCTAAAAAGATTGTAGAGCAAATGAATATAGAACTAAAATTTCATGAAAAACGTATAATAAAGAGAAAAAAATAACAATTTGATGAGAATGAAAACGGATAAATGAAATTGTTTGTTGGAGAATCTTTTAGAATAAATTATTTCACATATTTAGTTGATAATGCAATTTCTTCACTTCAAAATAGGTTTGAACAATTTGAAATATATAGTGATAATTTTGGTTTAATTTATAATATAGAAAAAGTTAAAATTGTTTGTCAATAATAATTTGAAAAAAATTTGTTTAAATCTTGAAATTTTTTTAAAACATGACATGCTCTCCCATATTGATGATTTAGATTTATATTCTGAATTAAAACTTTTAAGAGAAATTATAAACGTGGAAATTAAAACACCACTTGAGATACTAGATTTTATAAAAAAAATGATTTCTTTTTAAATGCATGGATAGCTTATAGAATACTATTAACTATTCATGTGTAATGTAATTTAAGCAAAAAAAAGTTTTTAAAAATTTAAGTTAATAAAATTTTATTTGTATGCAACCATGTCAAAAAAAAAGATTATATAATTTACCCATATTATCAATTGAAAAAAATTGGTTTCTAAACTTGAATATAAAATTTTAATTTGTAATTTTCTATCTTGAAAGGTAAGAAAAATAAATTTAAAATAATATTTTTAATATATATTTATATTATTAGAAGATCCCTAAAATAATTCTTACTTAGAATTACAAATGTTATTGAGATGGTCTACATATGTTTGAATAAATAAATAAATTTATTAGTAATAGATTAGAGATTTAAAAAAAAAAAAAAGGGTCCACATGATGAGAGTTGAGTTGACAGTTGGCTTAAGGCGTTGAAAACTTAGGTTGTATCGCGTTTTAAATGACGTAAAACTAATCATCACTTTGATTACCTAATTCCCATTTACACTAAATTAACACCTGCCTTAATTGGAACAACATTATCAACTCTCACACATCAAATGACTAATTATCCTTTATATATATATATAATTTAAAAGTAACATTATTTTATAAATGAATAATAATATTATTTTTACTGTTTAAGAATGTTTGAAAAAACAAACAGCTGATTCTTAGTGTTCTAAAATAATATAGTATTTTAAATCCTTTTAATAATGACATCTTACTTATAAAGAGTTTCATCTTAATTAAACTTATATATCGGAATGAGTTAACCTCATTTATTATTTGAATAATATTACAAATATGAACTTTTTCTACAAACTCATTTATACAAATTGATGTGTTTAAACGTAATAAAATGATATTGAATTAGAGATATATTAAATAATTAAAGTAGATGACTTGTCAAACATGTAAAGTAAACATATCAATTTGTAGGGATGAATTTATATAAAACGTTTGTATATGTAATATTACTCTTATTATTTATTATCTATTAAAAAACGTGTTCCTAAAAACACATTAACTTTGTGCAAACGGATTAACACATTGATCGATAATATTAATTTAACAATAATACTAAATTTATCATTCTCATACATTATTTCTCTTATATCATTATGTGATAAAAGACGATCGAGTGATTTTAAATTAAAAAAAAAAAAACTTTCATTCAATCATCTTTTGTCACATAATGATATAAGAAAAATAATGTATGTGAATAATGTAAACGTAATATTACTCTTAATATAAAGTAAATACTACACTTATAAAATATTCATACAAAGTAATGTGTTATATTATAATTAAAAGAATTAATTTATAAAAGTAATTTATTAATCAATGATATATCATTTTATATATATATATCCTTGTACGATGATATTATAAGTGTAATATTATTTTAATATAGATAAATCTAATTTTGAATTGAGATTTTGTTGTTTATGAGTAATGTCTCTATAATTGTAACTTCCCAATTAAAATGAAATTGATTATTGGCCTTTCAATCTCAAAAGACTAGAACACACGTCTTATTCCATACACTGATTCCACGAGGTTTCCAACACACGTGCATCCCACTCACCCCCCCTTAAATCTTATTATTATTATCCAAAATAATATTTTATTCTTAGTTATTTCAATTTTAACCACTTAAAAAAAGGTTATTAATAATTGTGTTGTATTTTGAACTGTTAATTTAAAAAAAGCTAAAGCAACACACAACAACCACTTCGTATCGTTACCTTTTTAACCACACCCCATGAAGTTTCTTTGTCGCCCTCAAAATACTCCAAAAAAAAAAAATCTTTTCTATGTAATCCAACGGTCACAATCATATCTGTGACGCCCCATCTCTTTTTACCATTACATAATAAATACAAACTCTTCCCTGTCTCCTCCTGTCCTTTCTTCTTCTTCTTCTTCTTCTTCTCTTCAAAACCTTCTCTTTCTTCATTCATTCATTAAACGCGTTACACAATCACATGGCTGTCACTACTACTGCTACCATACGCTCTCAACCACCGTATCATTTCCCTCTCCCCTTCAACATTTTATCAAATATTATTATTAATATCTCTCTAATGCGTTAAATTAAATTTATGTCTTCTACAATACAACTGAAAAATAAAATTAAAGCAGTTTTAATTTCTATGAAATGTAGGACTCTCAACCAACTCCTCACCACTGTTTTGGTTGATACATTGTCAAATTTTTTTCCGTTTTCTCGATTTTGAGAGTGAAAAATTCATGCTCAAGTTTGTTTTATCTGGTTTCTGTTTTCTTGATGGTTTTTGATTTTGAAAGTTCAGTCTTAGGGTTAGGGTTTACTACATCTGCACTACATTTTGTACGAATAAGACGTTCTTTTAAATTTTAGCTTCTACTTTAGATTATTGAAATCAATGTTGATGAAAAATGCCGACTATTAGAGCTCCAGCTACTAAGAAAACTACAACGCTCACGGTTAGTCTTCTCTGTTGACTTCAAATTACATCATACTACATTTTATTTAATGTTTTTCGCCATTTCCTTTTCCGTTATAGTCTGTGCTTAAACTTTTACTGGCTACAGGTTGCTGTGAAATGTAGACGGTTAACGGGGAGAGAACACGGCCGGGACATTGTTAGAGTAAATGACAACAAGGTGTGGGGTTATTTTGTAATTTTTTATAATTATTTTTAATTTGAGTTTTTTCATGTAAAATTCTGTACTGTTTTGTTGAGAGGATTCGTTATGTAACGGAATAATTGGATTTTGTAGGAGGTGGTTGTTTTGGATCCTGATTTGTCAAAGGATTATCTTGAACGCATACAGAATAGAACAAAGGAAAAGAAGTACAGTTTTGATTATGCGTTTAGTCCTGATTGTACAAACTTGGTATGGGGCTTATATTTTAGTTTTTAAGTCTAAAATTCCAAATTCTTAAGGATTTTATTGGATTAGCATGTGGTTATGTATTATTTCTCTTTGTTTTCCTTCTTTGAGAATTAAGTGTGGAGAAAATTCCTGTTTATCATCATCATTCATGTTTCATGCTGAATTTAATAAAAAAGGTTGAATTTTGAGTGATTCAAATCCTTGGTGAGGTAGCGGTTATAAGTTTTCCTTTTCCTTTTTTTTTTATCTTAAATAATGTGAAGAATCACAAGAGATTTTTTGGAATAGTTATTTGCATGTTAACAATGTTGATGCTTTTAATGTTTACTGGATTCTTGTGAAGAAAACTCAAGCAATTGAGTAGGTGAAAAATATATGTTGAATAATGTAAGAATGTAGCTGTAGCTGCTACATTGTATTGGTTAAATGGATGTATCAAATAATAAAGTGTAGGAGGTAAATAGATTGGTTGTATTGTGGGTGTATTTTTTAACTATGCTTCATATTTTCCAGGATGTATATGCGCAATGTATATCTTCTGTGATCTCTGGGGTTGTTCAAGGTCTCAATGCAACAGTGTTTGCTTATGGCTCAACTGGAAGGTACTGTTCGTGTTCATATTTACCTTGCCCCCTGACGTTTGAATAGGTTTTATTTATTTTGTTCCAGCTGAGGTGACTACCTCCATAATTAATGAATTTCAGTTTAGTATGTACTATTTAAGATCATGATGTTACATTCTTTTGTTGTGAATTGTGTGGTCTATTTGTTATTTCCTTTATAATGAATCTAACACCTCTCATACCTGTGCAGTGGTAAAACATATACTATGGTTGGTACAAAGAGTGATCCTGGACTCATGGTTCTCAGTTTGCATAGAATTTTTGACCTTATTAAAAAGGACAAAAGTTCTGATGATTTTGAAGTTACTTGCTCCTACCTGGAAGTTCACAATGAAGTAGGCCTGCATTTCAACTGTGGATTTCCAATTATTGCTTCTTGTTTTTTGTTTGAAGTTAATATTTGATTATTTTAACAATTCAGGTTATCTATGATTTGCTTGAAAAGTCATCAGGTCATTTGGAACTTAGAGAGGATCCAGTTCATGGAATGGTTGTTGCTGGGCTGAGATGTATCAAGGTTCAGTTTCTTCTATTTGTGTTCATATATTTATCAACTGTAATCAATCTACTGGATCTCTTTCATCAGAATGTTGCTTCACATTTTAGGTGTAGGCCTTGAAATCTTACTCTAGTGTAGCTAATTATTGAATGTCTGTTAGCCTTTTCAATATGTCTCAGATGACATCAATAATGTGCAACTAATGACTTAGTGAGTGAGTTTTGTGGGCTTTTGCCCACAACTAACTTAGGTGATGAATTGGATGCCTCTGGGTTGTAATTTTTTGGGATTATTAGTTATGGTTATTTGCATTGAATTTACTGAAATTCTTTACCTTGGCATAGTATTGGCATGCAAACACTTGATTTTTCGCTGGTTAATGAACATGCCAATGCTTGAAATGTGGCTACTCATAGATGCCAAATTCAAATGTCAGTATTACATAGCATAATGAAGTTTAGCTGATAATTTTCTTTTCTTTTATTGAGTGAATGGCTTTACTATATTTTTCTGTTTAAGCCCTATGATTCATGGAAAGAAACAGTAATCCCTTATGGTTTTGTTTTATTTGGCCCTCTGATGATCCATGTTCAGTAATTTCTGAATCTTTTTTCTGCCCAAGTGTAGTCTATTCGTCGGCAACTTAAGCTGGTTTTGACTGATTAGTGTTTACTTGTGTTTATACTAGTTCTCTAGTAAACTGTAATTTATTAATTGCATTTTTGTCTTTGATGTATTTCTGGTTTTCTGGTTAGTTAGTCCTTGATTATTTTGCTTTTGGTTCAGGTCCACTCAGCTGATAAGATTCTTGAACTTCTGAATTTGGGGAATAGTCGGCGGAAAACTGAAAGCACAGAGGCCAATGCAACTTCCTCACGGTAATTTGAATTTCTTTATTTGTCATAAACTTACAGTTGTCATTGTTGCCATGACGAGTTTTGTTAAACATCTTCTCTTTGTCCTCCTCTCATTTTGCCTGCACACTTTTCCAATTTAATGCTTGCTTTTACCTTTTGGCCTTCCAAATTAATCCTTGGTAATGGTGTTTGGATTTTATTTGACACTAAATACTACGTGAATTTATCAATAATTTTCTTTACATAATCCAAACACAATCCAAATCTGTAGGAGGAAAAAAAGGATTTTAGTTTGCCCTTCATTTATGCTCTAAGACCTCTTAGAAGAATCCAGTGTATGAGGGAGAAATCTTTTATTTTTGGGCTTAGCTGCCTAAAACTTGGGATATTTTCATATTATTGCTCAAGGTGAAGAGTTAAGTGCATCCACCTGCTAATAACAATGAGCTTTTTGACCAGGATTTTTAATTTTAAGCAAAACTATAGTTGAATATACAAATTAAAATTAGGCAAGCTTTAATTAAAAACAGTGTGAAGGGAAAGGTTTGGCTTTTACTTTTGCATCATTATGCTGCCACTGTTACCGACTGTTACATATTGTGGATTAATTTAATAAGAAATAAGAAAAAGAAGAAAGTAGGACTTTCCCTATTAGGTTTTATCATTATTTCCTGGTCTCATACAAGTTAGTTTTTATGTAATCAGATCACATGCAGTTTTAGAGATTACCGTGAAGAGAAAGCAGAAAAACAAATATCGTAATCAAGTAATGAGAGGAAAACTTGCTCTTGTGGATCTTGCTGGCAGTGAACGAGCTTCTGAAACAAATAGTGGAGGGCAAAAGCTAAGGGATGGAGCCAATATTAATCGTTCTCTTCTAGCATTAGCAAATTGCATTAATGCTTTGGGAAAACAACAAAAGAAGGGACTGGCTTATGTTCCTTATCGGAACAGGTATCTGATGAATCTATCGTAGATTGAAAACCCTCCTGTTACTTTATCTAATATCAATAGTTTAATTTTGTTTCTTGTCACCTAAAAAATGTAGCTCATGTGAAAATTTTTCAGCAAACTGACTCGGATACTAAAAGATGGTCTCAGTGGCAATTCTCAAACTGTTATGGTAGCAACTATATCACCAGTTGACAGTCAATATCATCACACTGTGAATACCCTGAAATATGCTGACCGGGCAAAGGAAATAAGAACACATATTCAGGTAGGACATGATTTTGGGCTGTATCAACTTGGTTTAGTTGGGTTTGAGTTCCGGGCAATGCATTGTATTGTTGTGTGTTTTGATGAATTATGACTAGGTTGGATACCATTTATTACTAGTAATTGGTGCTCTATTTCTTGTAGTATAATGAAAGTGATGCTGTTTCCTTTTTGGGAATATTTTATTTATCTTTTGTGCTATAATTAATGTAATTCCTATATGTTTGTGTGCTGCATCAACTTGCATTTTACAGGCTTAAGTTAAGTGCAATATGTGTATGATGTATGTATGTATCAACATTTATAGATATTTGTTGTGTATTGTCTGTGTGATTAGGAACATAGTCATCATTTGTGAGAATGATTGTCTTTTCGTTTTCAGAAAAACATTGGCACAGTTGATACCCATGTATCAGACTACCAGAGGATGATTGACAATCTTCAGGTTAGTTGGTAAATGGCTTAATATTTGTAATTCTGATTAGCAATTTCTATACATTGGGCTTAACATATTTGATTGTACAGATTGAGGTCTGTCGACTGAAAAAGGAACTAGCTGAAAAGGAATCACAGCTAAGTATCAAACCTGCTGAAAGAGCTGCTGATGATGAGCTGTCTTGGTTGAATATTTTGAGCCATGAAATCAGTGAAAATGTCCAGGAACGGATAAATTTACAAAAGGCTTTATTTGAGCTTGAGGAAGCAAACCTTCGTATACGTTCTGAACTCCAACATCTTGACGAGGTTATTGCAAAACACCAGGTTTGTGCCAGTTATTGGTGCTCACTGTTTATTTTGCTTTAAGCTTCATCTTTCTTATTTGTGGACATGGTGAGAACATGACTTGTGCATATTTCACCTCAGTTCTGATGCCATTTAGTGAGAATTTGATTTTCTCAAACTACATTTTGTTGATGGTTTGATGATCTCTAATGAAATTGACAGGATAGCTAGGACTGCCAAATGTCTTATAAGAAAAAAAAGAAAAAGAAAAAGAAAGAAAGAGTACCTACTCAACAAACCTTCTCTTGATTATCAGGGAAATAGTAGCATAATTTCATTTCTTTGTTGGTTGAGGGTGTGCTTGAGGGTGTGCCCTCTGTACAGATAACTGCTGCTGATATATTACCGAGTGGTTCTCTTTTCTGAACAAAGAAAGAAAGGAGTTTCAGATAATTTTTTTAACGGAGTGTCTTTTTCTGTGACAGGCTACTGAAAAAGATGAAGCTGTTGTAGAGGCTTTGAGAGCAAGGAGGCAAGTAATTCTTGATAACATACGTGACAATGATGAGGCGGGTGTCAATTATCAAAAGGTAATATCTGAACCATGATCAGGGCTTATAAAGATTATAGTTTTCATCTGTTTTAACCAATACCAGAAATATTACTTTTTATAGGAAATTGAAGCAAATGAGAGTCATCGATGTGAACTCCAAGACATGATTGATGAAGCCATCAGTAACAATTGCAATAAAACCTACTTGCGCATTCTCAGCCAATATAGAATCCTGGTGAGTGGATTTAAGCAGTTTCAATCTACTAGCAATTAGCTGTTACTGAATTTGGTGTCTCCATTTTTCTGATTTGATAGTTTATTTAAAAAGAAGTTACTAAGATTGTTACTGTTAATCGAGTCAAGCTGGCTAAGTATTTACTAACCAATCACTGAAAATGAGTGGTACTCGATAGTTAATGTCATTGGAAGCTAGGATAGACCTTTTCATGTTTGTTTTTGTCCTGACATTGTTGTTTTGTGCTTTATGGGCTACCTTTCTGAGAGAGGACGACCGTGTACTGCTGTGCTTGACTTTATTTGGGCAATATGTCAATTCAAAGATTTTTGAAGACTTGTTTAGATGTAATCTTACTATGAGAATCTCACAGTTGTATTTGCTTTGATGTAGGGAATGGCTAATATTGAGCTTCAGTTTGAAATGGCATTGAGGGATCAAGTCATTCACAACCAACGAGAAACACAGAGGAATCTGTGGAAATTGCTCATGACATCGGGAATTGATGAAAAACGTTTACTGGACCTTGCAACCAAGCAGGGAATAACAATTGAAGATTGGACAATCACTTCTCATGTGGGGCTTCCAAATAATCAGCAGTCACCAAATTTAGCTTATGGAAGATATTCTCCAGTTGGGTATGGTCCTATAATCGAGCATTCATATCATAGATCATCTTGCATCTTCCCGCAATATGATGACTTAAGTTCAAAGTCATTAGCCTTGGATCTAGCTCCCAATTTTTGTGCGGAGCATCATGATTCATATTATTTGTTGTCTCATGATCACTCTCCATCAGCATATGTAAGGCTGAGAAAGAGTAGTGAGCAGTGGGTTGGTGGCAGGCCGGTTTCATGGTGTGGCACTCCTAGTAAAAGTCCTCAAGATATTCTCAATTCTTGTCCAGAGATCAGAACTCAGGCTTTACCTTATAAAGCTAGCCATGGATCAGCTTCGCCATGCAGTGCTGATTTTGGCCAGCGCCATAAGGTGTGCATGCAATTGATTTACGTTTTGTGATTTTTACTTCTATCTATCTCTCTTTTCATTCAGATGTTAGAACAATATTAGAGGGATGCAAGTATTCTCTGTCTAAGTTTCCATAATCATCTGTTACTTGTGAGGTTTATATTGCTGTCTCATCTGTCATCTCTTATAGATCTAACCATTTGCCATGTTTACATGTCTTTTAACCTGCTGTTAATGTACTTATACAGGATATGTGGAATGTTACTCGGAGGCAAAATCTGTTTGAGAGCCCTCAAATTGGAGTAAATTGCTGCCAAGACTTGTACCAAGGCGAAATACCCCAAACAGTTGTTGGATTTAACCCCATGGAGCAGGACTCTGGCATTTGTCGCTCAAACCATGTTCTTCAAAACACCAAATCCGCTAACCACCCGTATTTGTCCTGCCTTCCTTCATTTGGCAGAGGGTCAATCCCTTCTGTTTGTCATAGCCCTGAAACACGAGGCCACCCCTCCAATTTTGTATAGTCCTGTATTTTAGTGTCCTTTTTCTCCTCCTCTTTCCCATGCTATTTTTTCATTTTTTTCCCCATTGTACATATATAAAATATTATTCGAGTATCCTGCCTTAGTTGGAATGAGCAGGTGATTCTTTCATTTCCCTTTGCAGAGAAAATAGAGGGAGAGTGGGTAGGTTTTTAGTGTGTAAGTACCAAGTAGTTGGAGGAACATTCTAACTCTCGACACCTTGAACTTGCCAATTTAATTGTGATGCTGTGTCTGTGTATATTTCATGAAGATTATTGTCAATTTGGAAGGATCAATTGTTTAATAACTGCTTATAAACTTTGGTAAGATGTCTCAGTGGAAAGCACGATGCAGCCAATCTGGTATCTGTTGGGATGTTCACTTTAGCAACTAGACCAACAGAGATATGGGATGTTGCGTAGAGTATTAATTAATACAAAGTGAATGTTTACTGTAAAATATGTATTATATTCGCTTACTTTTACCATGTATAAGTAAATATATATTGTACTATTTAATTTACAGTGAATTATATTATTTTTATAAATAAAATATAATATTATACATTATACTTATATAGCTTGGTGCACTACAGGCTACACGTGATACATACCATATAACTTCATGGAGAAATATGAACTTGGGTGCGTTTGGCTGCCGGTATTGAACAGCATTGCACTGCACTGGGATATGAACAGTTCTCTCACAGTGATTTTTTAAAATTAGTCGCGTATGTTTGGTTTAATTTCAGTTCAGGGAGTGTTTAAAAACTCTGCACTAATCCCCATCATTTCCACTGATTTGATATGTACAAAATCCAAAATTTTAATTAAATATTAAAAAAAACATTTATTTTATTTGAAATTTATTTTAATATTTTAATTTACATTAAAAAGGTTTCAAATCTGGTAGAGGGGTCATCGGTAATGAGGTGACCAACAGAGAAGAAATTGATCAAGTTGAAAAGGATGGTACTCTGGACCTGGATGCGGCTACAAGTAACGTCCTGCCTAAGTCTACTATACTATAGGACTTCTATAATAATGATATCCTTTCATGACAAACGTTGGAGTTAATGATGTGATCATGGTTTCTGATGCAAATCCTAATGCTTCCCCAAATGTTCAAAATGGCAATGCAGTTCCTCAAGGCAGTTATATTAATACGGATGAACCAATGCATGAAGATGCAAATCCCATTGTATGTGACAATATACCAGATTCTTCCAATGCTAATGAGTTAGTTATTTCCGAAGTGCAGGCTGTTATTGAAGCTATAAATGTAGAGAATGATCCTCTTTATGATAGTTTTTCGGTTTTTATTTTTAAATCTCAACAAAAAAAATTGAAAGAAAAGTGAAGAGGTTATGCGTGACCTAGTTGTTGATAGTTTTAGGTTATCGATGTTGGAAGCGTGTCCGATGATATTGTTAGTATCGTCGGGTAGATCACAATGATAAAAACAAGGTTGCAGCTATCGACGTTTCATGAGAAAATGCTAGAAAAAATTTGTTAAAATTTTTTCTGACATTTTTATGGTGAAGTTGATTTAGCGACTTTTCCTCTTTACTAACATTGGGTAGACTAGCCGTCGACAACAGTGTTATTGAACACTTTACAGTGGACGTCGTCGATAAATATTTATCGAAACCTTGTCCTATCATTTTTTTGTTGGAAGATGCTTAATTAACAACTTTCTTGTTTATGTTATCAGATAGATTAGTTGATGATCTATCCAACCATATCGATGATGATTCCGTAGCATTGACTAGTGATCTTGTCTGCTAGTTTAAAATTTTTTTATTTAAACTATTTATTTTTAAATATTTCAAAAATTTAGGTTTTTAAATATTAATAACATTTATTATTTTACGTTTAGTATAATATTGAAACAAACATTTGACAATATTAAATTTAATTCAATCCAATTCAGTATGAAAAAAATTAATTTAATCTAGTGCAAGTGTGCAACGCATCAAAAAGCACGTTTCTCTAATGATAGCTTAATAAGGTAACAATTTCTTATAATTAGTTTACATAAAAGTATGATTTATAATAGAGAAAATATTAATATACGAAATATTTTAAAAATCATTGATGCTATTGCTAGCCTAAAAGAATGATGATTCAGAGATTTTTTTTTTTTTCACATCATTTATCTTGAATTGACATCCTAAAATTTGATACCGTTTTCGTGTTAAAAAAAAATATATATATATATTATAATATAAAGATATAAACATTAATGAGTATTATTATATTTATATCATATTTTTATATTATATTTATATTTAATAAAAAAATAATATTTTAATTAAATTATTAATGTAATATAAGAAAATGATTAAAAATAGTATTATTAAAAATTAATTTCGTATAAACAGAGATTAATGATTACAAAAATTTGTAGGTATGTTCTCCTGATCATGGTCGGAGGTGTGGTGTTTAGCCTTAGCCCTTAATCATCAAGAAGGCGTTTGTATCAAGTTCCCCGCCAAATAAACACTGAGTGGGAACAGTAGTCAAAACTCTCCAACCACCCAACTCAATCCTAAATCGTTCTTCGTTCCTTAATTTCTCAGCCTCAAAACCCCTCCTAAAACCTCTTTATCAATAATTACAATGTCGACGGACCCAATCGAATCCTTCAAACCCTACACTTTAACCCAAACCCTAACCGGTCACCACCGCGCAATCTCCTCCGTCAAATTCTCCTCCGACGGCCGCCTCCTCGCCTCCTCCTCCGCCGACAAGTCGCTCCTCGCCTACTCCGTCTCCAACATTTCCAATTCCGATTCTGCCCCTCTCCAACAATTCTCCGGCCACGAACAAGGCGTCTCCGACCTCGCATTCTCCTCCGATTCCCGCTTCCTCGTCTCCGGCTCCGACGACAAGAACCTCCGTCTATGGGACGTCGCCACCGGCTCCTGCCTCAAAACCCTCCAGGGTCACACTAATTACGTGTTTTGCGTTAACTTTAACCCTCAGTCTAACATGATTGTCTCCGGTTCTTTTGACGAGACCGTTCGAATTTGGGACGTTAAAAGCGGAAAGTGTCTCAAGGTTTTACCTGCCCATTCTGATCCCGTCACCGCCGTTGATTTTAATCGCGACGGCTCGCTGATTGTCTCGAGCAGTTACGATGGTTTGTGCAGAATTTGGGATGCCGGCACCGGACATTGTATGAAGACACTTATTGATGATGAGAATCCGCCTGTTTCGTATGTTAAATTTTCACCAAACGGCAAGTTCATTCTCGTCGGGACTCTCGATAATACTTTAGTAAGTCTTTCATTTTTTACTTTTTATTTTTATTAATTTTAAGTATTTCAATTTTAATTGATAGTCCAACTGAAAATATTGGAGTGTCTGGGAAGTAAATTTCTCTTTACCCAAGAATTAGTTTCAGTCTCATATCGGTCTAGGCGAATGAGGTGCTAAATGATTTCGTTGACATACATGACTCACTTTCACCTAAAATGTAAGGGTTGTTTAAACCAAAGAGAAAATATTGGGTGTGATGTGGAGAATAGGTCGTTTTGTGTCCATATTAGAATATATAATGCAACATATGCATTTATTTCAAAAACGGCTCAACATGGTTAAGGTTCTCGGACCTTGTTGAATATGGCTGAGGTCCTTGATGATGTCCTGGACATTGTTAAGTTTCTTGATGTAATGGATAAGATAGTTGAAGGTTTTTTTTAAGATAGAAAGTTTGACATCATTACTTATTAGCCGCCGCGAAGTACTGCACATTCCTTCACAGCCATAGCCATAAACCTCCATAAACTACTGCAAAATCTATAAAGCAAAATTAATATAATTAATCTATGTAATAAAATTTGGAGAAATAATAGAGCATACTGAGAATAGAGGTTCCTAATCTCCTGTCTTTGGGTTCTTCACTGTACCACATAATAGCAATGAATTTTCACATCCTTGTGGAGCTCTTGGTGCTTGAAAGTAGCTTGCTTTTTCTTGGATTGGCTTCAACTCTTCATCTCTGCTCTCTTTAGTTTCTGGCATACTTGTAGATATAAGGGTATTTAGGACTTCTTAAAGGTGGTTTAGTCTTTAGGATTTTTAGTTGGTCTATTCTTTATTAAACCTTATTCAATAAGGCTATGTTACTGAATTTCCCAAGGTAAAACTTGTATAACGATGATATCCATTACCAAATAGGTACAGATATTGGAGCATTGTATGGGAAAGCAGTGTGGCTTCAGTTTCTGCTGTGAATGACAATGTGCAAGAACTTATTTCAGATTTGTTTCCAATTTTCCTGAAAATTTATCAATTTTGAAGTATGAAAAATTTCTGAATTTGAAACTGATTGAGTAACACAGGAAAGTGTTGTATTGCTTTATGATTCCACAAAGATTTTGTAAATTGCTTTATGATTCCACAAAGATTTTGTAAATTGCTTTATGATTCCACAAAGATTTTGTAAATTGCTTTATGATTCCACAAAGATTCCTACTTTTCAAAATCATCTGAAAGTTTATTTTATTCTATATATAAAGCAGCAATTATATTTTCTTTCATATGAAATGAGTGCTGCCCTTGATATGTAGTCCTCAAATTTCCTTCTCCGTTATTTCAATACTGAAATTTTTTGATGTCATCAGTAAATGGAAAAGATGATGTGTGTTTTTGGCTTATTGAAGGAAGAATTATTGAATGACTTTGGGGTCATTTGTTACTTTATTGCCAGCAACTATAAATATCTGTTGCATGTGAATGTATAGTTACATGTGAGACTAGAAATCCTGTAGATTGAAGACCTCTGAAGAGGCTGAATTTTAAGAGGCAAAGTTGCTTGATTTGATATAATGCAATCTTGTTATCATTGAAGGATTGTCATTGGAAGAAGATTGGGATTGGGTGCCCAAAAGACCTGTTAACTTAGACATGTTGTACTTCTTTGAGTTATGTTTTACACAGATGGCATCTGCCTACAAGTAGTGCACATCAGACTGTACTGATAGACTATATTGAACTGGGAAAATACTAATACCATTGAGGGCTTCCTTTATCACTTGCTGTGTCTGTTCTGTCAAGTGTTACTTCTTAAGTTGTTTCGATACATTCTGTATGGTCTCAGAAATTTCATCTGGTCTCTCGTAGTTTTTTGCAGTGAGTTTCCACAAGCATGTAAAATAACTCACATGGTTCATTTTAATGATGGGTTATGTCTGTATAACTTTTTGATGAAATTTGTTTGTACAATCATTCACCTTTGGAAAACAAATATAAGATAGCAGGGGGATGCAATATCACTTTGATGGCTCTAGTTGGTGATAAATTTTAACTCTTATAATTGATATCCAATTTCTTTTGCCTAGTGCATTTTGCACATTAGTATGTAATAATCTTTACATATACTGTCATAAGTTCAATGATACACATTTTCAGTTTCTTATCGAAAGAATCTTACTTAGTTCTTTTATGTCCTGTGAGCAGAGACTTTGGAACTTCTCAACAGGAAAGTTTTTGAAAACATACACTGGCCATGTGAATTCAAAGTACTGCATTTCATCCTCCTTTTCCGTGACAAATGGGAAGTATATAGTTAGTGGTTCAGAAGATAATTGTGTATATTTATGGGAGCTTCAGTCCCGGAAAGTACTTCAAAAATTGGAAGGTCACACTGACACTGTTATATCAGTAGCATGTCACCCAACCGAGAACATGATAGCCTCTGGCGCACTTGGCAGTGACAAGACTGTGAAGATCTGGACGCAGAAGGAATAAATTGTTTCTTAGTTAATCGTTATGTAATGTGATTGCATCTTTTTTGGAAGTGAAGATATGGTTTGCTCATGTAGCTGAAACATGTGCTTTTCCCTTGACACATCTTTGCTGCAAACGATTCTTATCTTGTAACTTAATTCTGTGAACTACCCCTTCCGGCCATTTTATTATAGAACTTCCTTTCTGTTGAGATGAATATGAACGCGTATCTCCGGAGTTAGATGTTTGTGTAATCTTTAGGCCCTTGATTTGACGATCAGCAATAGTCTCGGTGTGTAACGTATGTAACCCTGAGGGAGTTGGGTACCCTTTTCTTTTAATTAATTTAATGTGAAAGGAGATAGTAGTTGCATTACCAATGGCAAACCCTGCCGGACAATTCTGAATCAGCCTCAAGTGCTGCTGTGTTGGAAGATAATCCATTGGATTAGCAATTGTTTCAATGGCTGGTTGCGGAGAAACAGTTACAGTTAACACGCGATATATTTATATATATATATATAGGCAGAAATCTGGTTCAGTTTAAAATTTTACTTGTTTATTTATTTCCATTACCGAGTCATTTTAGGTTGTGTAGGGCGATAAGAAAGAGTCAGTCTCTTAGATCAACCACTGTAGAAAACGAAATAACTAAACAACTAAAATGAAAAACTTGTTTAGATCAATATCTACTGCTTCAAGCTTAGGTTTAAAAGATAATGAATAGGTCGTTCATCGTGAAAAAATCTGCATAAATTAAAAAGAAAACTCAACAATTGTTAACTAACAAGAATTACATAATAACAAACAAATTCTTAGCCCTAAAAATCTCCAAAAACACATTGATAAATGGAATAGCTCTAGAATAGAAATAACTAATGTTTATAGTGAAAGTAGATTATCCTCTTTTAAAAGAGTAAATCCTCTTAATAAATCTAAACATATCATTAAAACAGAAGAAAAAACGATAAAAATAAAAGTAGGTGATTCCACTAAGATCACCCAATTATTTACTCAAGAAATGATTAATTGATACAAAAAAAACTTACAATTATATCCATATCGGATTAGTATAAGTCGGTATTAAACCACTAAGTATTGAAGGATTGAACACTGTGGTATTAGTGTGCCTAAGAGACTGTAGATGGTTAAGATTTAGGGATTCCCTTCTAGGACAATTGAGTCAAGTTTATCCAATGGACCAATATACTTTAATTGTTACCCAAATTTTACTATCGGTTTAGACGATGAAAATATATTAGATGTCTTAACACTAAACATTAAAACTTTTAATTACAAATTAAAACCAGGATCC
>WYDK02118157.1:6939508-6951922 GCA_009867345.2 Toxicodendron radicans
CTCTCTCTCTCTCTCTCTCTCTCTCTCTCTCTCTCTATCTCTCTCTTTGTGTGTGTATATATATCTTGTTACCTTGGTGGTTTCATGCCTAGTGCTCTAGTATCAAGCACCCGGGTTCAAGTTTGACAGACACCCTCTAAATGAAGATGGAGGAGAAGTATATATATACACGTCTATCTTATTACCTTGGTGGTTTCATGCCTAGTGGTTTAGTATCAAGCACCCAGATTCAAGATTTGACAGGCACCTAGAAGATGGAGGAGAAGCTCATGGCTTTAAGTGGAATTGATGATATATTTATATGGAATTGATGATGTGTATATATATATATAGCTATACTAATCACCTATATTAATCTCTCATATTAATTGTCATTGATGTCTCATCTGTTATATCACATAATTGTCACGTCAGAGATCATTTCAAAATGAGATAAGTTATAATTATTTTTTTTATTTTTGGGTCTAGTTCCTTCCCCTGCTAATACAAGTGGTGTCAAAAAGTCTTCAGATGAGAATATAGAACAATAAGTTCAAAAGGAATTAGTCTATAGAATTGCAGTCTCAACATACACTCAGATTTTGAACTAATTAAATGAACTATCCATGTTGTATAGGATCATCATCTTACTTTTTATCAACTCGGTTTGGATCAAGGAATTTCTAAGTATCATAAAATTTCTTCTAAATTAGATATTAAAATTTTATTTTTTCTGAAATAAAATCACATCGTTTAAAATTCTGAAATTCGTATTATGAAGGTATACGTACAGACTACAAATGTGTATTAAATTATACAATTGAGATTGGCTATAAATAATACAAAAAGAAATTGATAAGCTTAATTATTATTATTATTATTGATATCTTATAAAAAAATTTACTTTCTATTACTTGAAATTGAAGGAAGAAGAAAAGGCCTAAAAAGCCTAACTAATGGCAACTCAGAGCCCAGCCCATTATAAATTTCGCACGTGCCAGTCGAAATAGACATTGGAGTTGAAAAGCAAGGGTTTGATCTTACTTATTTGCGAGTAACAGAGAAGGATTAAAACAGTAAAAATGGCGATGGCGATGGTGAGATCTGGTGTCCTTAGAACGGCTCTTCGCGGAGGTTCTAGAACATCCGCTGCTCCTCCCAAGCGAGGATTCGCTTCTTCTGGTCATCACGACGATGCCTGTAAGCATCCCCAAAATGTTTCTTTAATCTAGGTTTCGTTTCTTATTTGATTCATATTTTAATGAAGTCATCATATCGCATGCATTTGATATATTTGCGATTTTGGTCAGTATATGGAAGGATTCTGTATTAGAATTTTGTTTTTTGTTCTGTAATTTTAAGGATTAGATTATCTCGTGAATCGTGAACGGATCGTGGGAGTTCCTGGATTTTGTGTGAAAGGCCTATAAAATTTGGAATCTCTTTGAAGATGAGAGTAACAAGGAAATAGTCTTGTGGCATCTTTAGTTGTGTTTTTGGGTTTATCGAAATGAGAATCTAAATATTTGCTGTCTATATAGTTTGTGTATTTAGAAACATCTTTTTGAAGATTTCAATTGGGGCGATTGATTTCCTTCAAATTTTTTTATTAGATGAGACGGCGAAGTGGGAGAAGATAACATATTTAGGCATTGCTACATGCACTGTGCTTGCTATTTTCAACCTCTCAAAGGGTCATCCCCACCATGAAGAGCCTCCAGTGAGCTTTCTTTCATTTTTCTTTTTTCCTTGCGATTTTTTTTTTTTTGAATTTAGTGTGGTTATTTTTGGTTTTTTTTTAAGGTTTCTACTATATGCATTATAACAAACATCTGAATGCTGTCTACTTGTATGCAGCCGTACCCATATTTGCACATTCGCAACAAGGAGTTCCCATGGGGTATGTTTTCACATTTAAATAAGTTTATTTGTGTCCATAGCCCTAGAAGAAGAAATGTCTATTTTGTTGTTACATTGATAGTGTTAATTAGATTGATTCTGTGTTTGATGGCACTTTTTGTCTTGAAATTCAAACTTTGGGTTGCCTTATTGATTGCTTGTTGAGTTTGGCATTATGTCTTAGCTTTAAGTTATTTGGCTATCCTAAATAACGTAGCAGTATTGATTTATCTTTTCTCTGCTTCTTGTGCCTTGTGTTTGATGTCATCTTAGTTTCTCAGTATATTGAGTGGACAGCTACATTTTCAAGTAAATAAGGAGTGTAGCAAACTACTATAAATAACATATGTGACTATTATGTATTCAAGTTGACAACTCCTATCATTATGCTATAATTATCTTATCTCTGGAGATCAATGAACGGCTTATTAAGCAACTAGCCACTGTGGCCTACCTTACAGGTGGATTGTTCAGTTAAAACGTAAGAGTTGCTCTTTTTATAGTTCTCAAGGATAATGGATTAGTCTTTTGTATCGTAAATGTTTTCATAAGGACAATTGTGACAAAAATATCAGGGGCTTGTGGGAGAGGATTGTATTATTTGTTGGTCATAGACAATCATAGACAAGTGTTTTGGGATGTCTTTGTGAAAGGTGAATGGGCCTGTTAGGTTTTTTTTAATGCAATTTGTATTGTTAGAGTTGTGAAATTTATTTTATGTTTGTTATTGATTATTACTAGCTAGTGAAGTTGACTTATCTTTTTAAAATTGCATATTCGTAAATACAAAGTTTATGTAGCATTTTTGTTGTTGTTATATGATACATCATGTGTGGTGGAGAACAAGGTTTGAGGTGTTCATCTTTTTGTTTCCAGTTGTCGGAGCTTATTGCTGAGAAAATTCTATTTGGCAATGACAATGCTATACCCTAAATCTAAATTGAGTATGTATATTTATATCTCTGTTTTCTAATGGTCATTATCTTTTGTGCTATTTGTAATACTCAGGTCCAGATGGTCTATTTGAGAGCAAGCACCACTAGGTTGTTTGATGGCTTTTTTCATGGAGATATCTCCTGGGACTTCTATTCTTTAGCTCTCATATTCTGTCAATTGGTTTAATGACAATCGTGATAATTTCCTTGCTCATGAATGTTAGGATTTCCATTTGCGGATCTCAATTGTGGATTCAAAGACTAGTTTGCTGCAAGTTCAGCCTTGTTAATCGTGTCTGTAAAACTCTGCTTGCAATAAGGTTGATGAATAATATGGATTATCCCTTTCTTATTCATGTGCAATCAAACTCCTTTTTATGTGGAAATGTTGGTTGGTTATTGGAGAGGTTTGGCATTAGTAGGTAGTGCCGTGGGGATTTTTCTGTAGAAAGAGAAAAATGAATCTATATGGGATCAGGGAAGTGGCTAAAGTACAGGTTCGTAAAGCTATAAACTGTTAGATTGAGCGTTGAACACTTTTGGACCCAACTGATGGAATTTAATGTGATACTTCTTTCCAAAGCAACTGATTTTTCTCTAATTTGATCCTTTTTCATCTATTTGAATCAGATTACTGTAAGGTTGAGAGTTGTTTTGGTGATGAAATTGAGATATAGAATGAAAATTATTTTATTACTTAGTTGAACTTGAAAATTGAAATAGTGGAACCATGCCAAAACTTAAGGGTACGTCATGACGTCTGGTTTATTATTTGAAAAAATGATTACTTAATATCAAATGATGCATGACTTCAAATCTTCGGTAACATTCATAAACATTTTCTGTAAGAGAAAACAATATTTGAATCAACTTAAAAGCTTTTAATAATATGATACGCATTTTAGTTCAAAAAACAAACAACTCAACAAATATTGGTATTCTTGATTCTTCGTGTGTGAACCTGTAAAACATTAATCAGCTTAACTGAATCACGGTTAGACATAGTAAAAGTAACCACTTCTGATGGATTCATGTAACCAAATGCAGAAAATATATATTCAATCTTTTTGGTAAAACTTCCCTTTTTCTGATAGATTCATGTCAACCAAATGCAGGAAAGGGATTGCTGCTGAATACCCTTTAAATTCGAGGTTCATTCTCGTAAATCAAACATTGGAAAAAGGAAGGAAACAATAACACACGAGAAAAGCAGTGTAAAATTTAAGTCATTGAAGAGGAAAAGCTAGGGGATCTACCAGCAAAGGTTGGGATGTCAACTTGAAGTTAAGTTAAAGGTTCGGTTAAGGGTTCCAGGGGCATTATCAGATTTTTATAACATGAGACCAAACACCTGTGTAATGCAAGCTCTACTAAATCCAGGATATTGACATGGAGAGAAATTTACTCTATTCCAAAATCACAAGCAACGAATCATGCCGTATGTGGTTAAAACTAGAGAATTCTTCATGCTTGTCAACTGCCACGCAACACTAAATACTTGAACGCAGAAACACAAGTAAATTATCAATTACTATTCAACAAAAGGATTTTGCCTATGAAAAATTGAAACCTGCATTGAGTCACATATAATATTACCTTAAAAATTACCAAGTACTAGGTGTAATATTTTCTAGACACTATTATTGCAATAAGGCACAGGATGCAGCAAGAAACATTACAAACTAGCCCAATCACCTCAGGAAGAAGGAAAGAAACCGAATGAACAATCGTGTAACATACAGTAAAACCCAACTTATCAAAAATGTCACTCTGCAGCTGCATTTTCACCGTTGTTCACTGCTGTTCCAGTCGTCTCAGGCAAAGTTCCCAGATCTATGCGGTTCTCTTTCTCTTCTTGAGTAATGGAAGAATCATTCTGGGTGGTACTGGTGTTGCCATCTGTGTTTGTTGATGCCTCTTTTTGTCCTGCTTCTGGATTGTCATTTGTGTTGTTCTGGGTAGCATTTTCATTCCCATTCTGGCCTGCATCTGTGTTTGACGGTTTGTCTTTCTCTTCAGAGTTTGAAAAACCATTCTGTTCCTTTTGATTGGCATCTCCGTTATCATTTGCTGATGTGTTGTTCTCTTGATGGTTTGAAGAATCAACTTGTTCATTCTGACCTGCATGTCCATTGTTATCTGCGTTTAACTGTAAAACATTTTCTTTTGTCCCTTCGTGAGCATTGTTCTCTGTTCCAGATGATGAGTTGGAGTCATTAGACTGCCCAGTTTCAGCATTATTAGATGAATCTTTGGACTCTCCATTAGTTGAATGGTCACTCTCAGTAGTGGCATGTGTTGCTTTCATATCTGTCTGTTCACCATTGGTATCTGAGTAAGATTTCTCAGATTGTTGAAGAACAACATTTTCTTGGGTAGAGTCATCTCCCTTAGAACTGTTATTCACTGTTTCATTTTTATTCTGAGTTGGATCAGATGTTGTATCTGTCCCAGTTTGCACAGATGAATCATGAGTTTCTCCAGTAACTTCCATGGAGTTGGAGCTTGATTGGTGTTCAATTGATTGTGTCTCTGTTGTGGAACCAGATCCATTATTTGTTTCTGACAGATGATTGCTTTCATGAACACCCCCATCACTGGATGCCTTATTTGTAGAATCATTCTTCTCAATAGTTCCAGTTTCTTGCACATTTGAGGCTGATTCATCTTGGTGATCACCTTCAGTGCTATTCTGTTTCTTCTCCTGCTGAAACTCATTATTTTCTTTTCCTTGCTGCTCCACCTCATTGGTATTTTGTTGATCTCCTTGAACATTTTCAGCTTTCATATTTTGAGTTTCATGGACTACTTCACTGGAAGCATCATCCCCCTTGTAATGTTTCTCCCTTGCTTCCTCATTGTTATTACCATTTTCATCGTGGAACTGCTGTTTTGATGTACTTTCATTCTCATCTCCAGTCTCCTTCGTTTCTTTTTCTTGAATCTCCTCCACATGTTTCTTCTCATCACTTTTGTTCTCATCATTTGCCTTATCTTCACTATACTTCTCTTTGTTCTCTTCACTCTGCTTCTCTCTGCTATCTTCACTATCCTTCTCCTTGCTTTCTTCAATGTTATTCTCTTTAGTCTCTTCAATGTTATTCTCTTTGCCCTCTTCACTCGCCTTGTTCTCTTCAACGTTATTCTCTTTGCTGCCTTCACTCTCCTTGTTCACTCCAATGTTATCCTCTTTGTTCTCTTCACTCTCCACCTTGTTCTCTCCAATGCTATTCTCTTCCCTCTCTTCAGTCTCCTTCTCCTTGTTCTCTTCAATGTTATTCTCTTTGCTCTCTTCACTCTCCCTCTCCTTGTTCTCCTCAATGTTATTCTCTTTGCTCTCTTCACTCTCCCTCTCCTTGTTCTCTTCAATGTTATTCTCTTTGCTCTCTTCACTCTCCTTCTCCTTGTTCTCCTCAATGTTATTATCTTTACTCCCTTCATTCTCCTTGCTCTCTTCAATGTTATTCTCTTTGTTCTCTTCACTCTCCTTGTCTTCACTATCCTTCTCCTTGAACTCTTCAATGTTATTCTCTTTGCTTTCTTCACTCTCATTGGTGTCTTCCCTATCCTTCTCTCCATCAATTGTATCTTCTCTATTCTCAGCTTCCTGCTCATTCTTATCCTGATCGTGATCATTTATGTCATCATCGGCAGCCCCTTTTCCTATATTATTACTCTCCTCAGTTTTGCTGTGTTCTTCACTCTTGATTTCTTCTTCTTCATCAACCTCCTTGTGCCTTGCATCTTTAATCAATGGGTCCTCCCCTCGAGGGAAGTCCTTTCTCCCTAACTTTACGATTTCATTCCCAGCTTTTGCGCTATCCTCATATGCAGATTTCTTATCCTGAGAATGCCGAACCTGGTATAGCAGCCAGATGCAGACACCAAGCAAAAGGCATAGTTGTAATGCATGCTTCACCTTGAAACCTTTTGATCTTTGGTTTCTACCCCGTGGTGACCTGAACATGATGAATTTTGTTCACCCACCTGCCAAAAGTTCAGCTGACATCAAATTCTTCATCTCCTATTAAATAACTCAACCTCAACTAAATAAAAAATAAAATACTTCCACCTGTGCTAACAGCAATCACCAAACCCACTCAATTAAAAACACCTATGAAAATCTAAAATGTCACAAATCTATGATTCCTAAAAAACTCACAAGTACAAATCATTAACAAAAACATGATAATAAATGAACACATCTTAAATTTCTTAATTTTCCGGGTGACCAATCAATACGATCCTCATATCACTTAGCTGATCTACAGAGACACTATGAAATCTACTGCAGACTGTAAAACTACAGTGAATAACGAACCTAACATTTGTTTTAAACAAAGATCTTGCCTTCATCAGGACAACCCCACAAAAAAATTAACAGAAAAAATTAGATATTTAACATTGAACAGTCAATTACATTAACAAATACACACAGATCTACAGTACACTGGCATTGACACGAAATATGAAACTGTAACATACACTAAATGATTCAAAAACTTAAACTGAGACTTACCCAGATGATGCAAAGAAAAGTAGATTTTTTGGCGTTGATTAAGTTTTAATTTTCTGGAAGTAAATATAGACAAACAGGTAGTGTTTGAGACCAGTGAAATGAAACAAGACAGAAGACCTGGAATTGATTTTTTGTGTGTTGTGTCGTGCTGGTAATGCTTTTTATAACTCAAGATTGGATCTGAAACTGAAAACAAACTGCTTTTTAACACCACTTTTCGTGCTTCTTAAAAAACTACCAACACCATTCATATCTAACGTCGATTTCAACTACAATATCCAGAATCCAGATACCACCACACGACACCGTATAAATTAACACCCTAACTAAAACGATGTCACTTAACTGCTTTCATTTATTTCAGTTACCAAAACGGTGTCGATTTGAAATAGATTTTGTTTGCATAATTTAACTCTACGATAGTTTTATTTTAGAGTTAATGACTTATTCCCACCCAAAAAATAGCTCATTGACAAATTCATACTCGTCTACTTTTTAAATACTATTTAACTACTCAAAAGCAAAATTTTATTAGTAATTTTTGTTGTGAAAAAGGATAAAATGATCAAAAATTTGTTATTAGTGAGGACATAATGGTCAACAAACATTTGACTGCCAGAGTAGAAGAAGAAAAAAAGAGGGACGTCGTACGTTAGCAAGAGATGACACATGTTAGCAGAGTCATAGTTGGTGGTTTTTGCCCTTTTTCCGTAAATCCCGACATCCAAAATCATTCCAAGACCACCCACATAATCTCCATCACCTCCTCTACAAAGCCCAAGCCTCCATTTGCCACAACCACCTCCATTCACACTGCCTACTCCTCAAGTTGAATTTTCGGTAATTTCCGATGTCGAAAATCTACCCTGAAACTCACCGTCTCCTCTATCCTCTTCCTTGAACCTTTTTCACCCTTAATCTGTTCACCCCAAGCCCAATGCAACTACCAATCGTCGAAAATCGTTGCCTTAATTTTTGCGCGATTTCCCATCTTTTCGACAGATTCACTCACCTAAAACACCCATGACACCACCGTTCGACTCGCCACCCTCTGCTCTTCAAAACCCCCCATCCCTTAACCCTTTGTGCTCGCCGTTTGTCGTTATGTCCAGCTCTTTCTGTCATGGGATAGTCGCGATTTCACTGCAAATCATTAGGTTTTTAGTGCTCAATTAGTGGGTTTGATTGGTTATGTTGGTGTTGTGTTTTTTTTTCGGCCACTGTTCTCTCCCAAATCACTCCAACCTTGTTGCCCCAAAGTTGATCACCACTTGTTCGATTTATTGCCGCAGCCAGCTCCCAACATCCAACAGTGGCAATTGGAAGAAGAGAAGAAAAACTGAGGGGTATTTTCGTAAATCGCTGTATTTTCCACCCAAAACATAATATTTGGGTATTAAAAAAGTATTTAGAAAGTGAGCGGGTATGAATTTGTCATTGAACCATTTTTTTGGGTGGAAACACGTGGTTAACTCTTTTATTTATAACCGTTGATTCTCATTATCTAACGATTAGTAATATGACATATCTCATTTGAATAAATGTTAAACTCACTAAGACAGCCACGTGTCCATCTTCTAGATCACAATCACAAAGAGTCGGTGACCCTAAACACCAACTTATACCTCTCTCGTTTCATCAAGCTCTACCACAGCATCCAGTAACGAAACCACTCCACACAGATGGCCTCTAAGCTTCTCGCTTCAACTCTCCGCAAAACCCTAACGGGAGCCACTAAAGCCGCTACCCTACGGCCTCTCTCCACCGCCGCAGCCGTCGCCTCCACGGTACCGGAATCCTTCGAAGATGAAAGTGGAATTTTCATGAAGGGAGTGAAAATTTCGGGTCGTCCACTCTACCTCGACATGCAGGCAACCACTCCCGTCGATCCACGTGTCTTTGATGCCATGCTTCCTTTTTACCTCTCCCGTTACGGCAATGCCCACTCTCGGACCCACTATTACGGTTGGGAATCGGATTTCGCCGTCGAAACCGCCCGCTCTCAAATCTCTGATCTTATCGGCGCTTCTCCGAAAGAAATAATCTTCACCTCTGGCGCAACCGAGTCCAACAATGTTTCAATCAAAGGAGTCATGAACTTTTACAAGGACAAGAAGCGCCACGTCATCACGACACAGACTGAGCACAAGTGTGTTCTCGATTCGTGCCGGCATCTTCAGCAGGAAGGATTTGAAATTACTTATTTGCCCGTTGGGTCGGATGGGCTTGTTAATTTGGATGAATTACGGGCGGCTATTAGGCCAGACACCGGGTTAATTTCCGTTATGGCGGTTAATAACGAGATAGGTGTGATTCAGCCCATGGA
The DNA here is from genome assembly GCA_009867345.2 of Toxicodendron radicans. NCBI lineage: Eukaryota > Viridiplantae > Streptophyta > Magnoliopsida > Sapindales > Anacardiaceae > Toxicodendron > Toxicodendron radicans. Next base: position 6,949,167 of record WYDK02118157.1, read on the forward strand.
AGAAATAGGTCAAATATGTAAAGAATTTAAAATTCCGTTTCACACAGACGCTGCTCAAGCATTGGGGAAGATTCCAATTGATGTGGAGAAATGGAATGTTAGTTTGATGTCATTAAGTGGGCATAAAATTTACGGGCCAAAAGGGATTGGAGCTTTGTATTTGAGACGTAGACCACGAATTCGAGTTGAGCCGTTGATTAATGGAGGTGGACAAGAGAGAGGGATAAGGAGTGGGACTTTGCCCACCCCGTTAATTGTGGGGTTTGGCTCGGCTTGCGAGATTGCAAAAAAGGAAATGGATTATGATCACAAGAGAATAACCAGGTTGCAAGATCGGTTGTTGAATGGAATTAGGGAGAAAATTGACGGGGTGGTGATAAACGGTAGTATGGAGAGGAGATATGCGGGGAATTTGAATTTGTCGTTTGCTTATGTTGAGGGAGAGAGTTTGTTGATGGGTTTGAAGGAGGTGGCAGTGTCGAGTGGAAGTGCTTGTACTAGTGCGAGTTTGGAGCCCTCTTATGTTTTGAGGGCATTGGGAGTGGAGGAGGATATGGCTCATACTTCGATTAGGTTTGGGATTGGGAGGTTTACCACGGAGGCTGAGGTTGACAGGGCTGTTGATCTTACTGTTAAGCAGGTTGAGAAGTTGAGGGAAATGAGCCCGCTTTATGAGATGGTTAAAGAAGGGATTGACATCAAGCAGATACAATGGGCACAACATTGAGACAGATTGGGGTGTTGGATTGTATGTCAAGTGGAGGTAAACAGCCTATGTGGTAGAGCAGCATAACCTTGTCGGGCTTAAATCCAGGTTTTGTTTAGCTTGTCCTTGTAGAACTATCATAGTGTTCTGTGATATAAATCTGGCAGTAGAGGTATCTTTGAAATTTGGTTGGTCTAAGCAAACTGCTTTACATATGGATTTTGATGGTTTTAACATAGTTGTGGTTATACTGCCTTTTGGGTTTGTATTATATTTTGGGTTTGTATTATACGTGTGTGTCGGATAAATGAGCATGAGAGAATGAAAAGCACACTAATTGCTTATTATTACCTTTTCTATATTCATCTTATATAATTATAAGTATAACTATATGCATGGAGATTATTTCCAATTAATCATTGCACAAATATAAATTACAGTTGAGAGAGTAACGGGATTTTTTGTATTGTGTTTGCCTTTAAAAATGGATGTGAGTTATTGAGAACTCCATTCATTCTGTGATGTTTATTGTGCCAACGTAGTTGCTAAGTTGTCTTGTCTCTTGTATTGCAATGCTCAGTTGTAGAGAGTTAAAGGAGAGTTATGCTCATGGTAGTCTTTGTCATCTCATTTCTGTTCACAGCCTGCATATTTAATCATTACTTATGCGAGCTCTTGAAACAATGAGATAATATTTAGAAGTTGGAGAATGGGACACTCAAAATTTATTAGACTATTGTGTTCCCAACTTCAACATCACTACCTACATCCCTTGATAATTAGTTATATATTCGTGCAAATCTAAAACCAAGGCATCAATGGATGAATTTCCATTCCTTTTGACCCATGAAGAATAGCAAGGAGTACCTTATTTTTTTCTTCAACCTAAGGAAGTGCTCATTTTTGTCCAATTCTTCTAAGAATTTGTTAAAACCAGATTTTTACTTACAACTAGCTAATGTTATTTGGTAAACACAGAAAAATTTGTCAGGGCCAGTTGGTGAACTTGCTTCTTCTTGTAACCCTAACTGGACAAGCCTAGCGGCCTGAATCTGGTGTTACTGTAATTTGTTTGTATTAGTCAAGTGAATTTTCATGCCAGGTCCTGAGGACTTTGCTTGAGACACTAGCTACGGTTACAGTGGAACAAAGATAGTTATTTTGTTTATGACGTCTATATGGATCATGGAATGGGGTAATCTAATTTCGAAGCAGTTGATTTTGGGTCTAGCTTGACTGGAGCTGGTCCTGTTGAGTCAATTTAGATGTGGTTAGGGACAAGCTTTTCGTCAATCCTATTTAAGGTTCCCTCATTAGCTGTGTCAGAGTAAGAGCTGCATGTCTTTACTACTTAGAGCTTTATTAAGTCTAGCCAAGTTTTTTGACCTTCATAAAGAAGTCATTTGTGATAATTTTAGGCTTATGTGATTTGTGAGTTTGCCTTTTTGAGAAACCAAATTTTAGCTCGTAAGTGGTAGCTTAGTTTTCTTCAATTCATATAGATTCCGTGCGGGAACAACTTTTATCTCACTATTTGGGCATTTATATAATATTTTCTAACACAGAATCAGAAATATACCTTTATCGTTATATATTTACGTTTTGTCTTTGCTGACTATTTCACAATTTTGTGTTGACAGAATCATAAACTAAATTAAACTTTTACAGTTATTCCTCCCAACAGTTGCCTTATATTTAAATTAGACTTTTGAAAATACAGAATTGCAAAACCTTGAACAATTCATTCTTTGATAAATGTTTGCCTAATGGATTTCTTTAGTTAAGGGTAACTTTGCTTTATTGATGATTGGGTATCATCGTTGAATTCTTTTTCGAATTTTGAAGGAGATATATCACCAAAAATATATATCTTTTTTTTTAATATTTCTAAATAACCATGTTTATTCTTCCTTTTTATTGTTCTTCTCAGTTATATTCAATTTCTTTTCTTTCTTTTGAAAGTTGCTCATTCTCATTGTTTAGTTCTTTAAAATAGAGACATTTGGTGAGGTAGAATTAATAGAAGAAGATTATATTTTTGCTGCAAAAA
>WYDK02118157.1:6965917-6987392 GCA_009867345.2 Toxicodendron radicans
TAGGCTAATGAAAATAAGAAAATTAATTAAATGAAGATAAACATGACACATAAACCCGAGTCCTATTGTCTCACTCGATCCATATATATTTATTGCTGGTTTGATGTGAATTCAGCTTAGCTCTCCCAAATCCCAATTGGACCATTTCTAACTCATATGAAATTAATCATCCCAGTACAATTTAAGGAAGAATGTGACAAATTAACGCACATATTGTCGGTTGTTTATCTGTTCAACCCTCTTAACATGAGTTGGTTAAAGCATACACATCATGATAATAACAAATTAATTAAATAAGTTGAGCTTCATTACAGCCTTCAGTATATATAACCTATGAGTGTGACTGCATATTTTTATTCTTATCCAATACCTCAACTATTTGAGCATGTGGGTTGTCCTTCTTTTAATTCATGTCTTTAATTATGTTTGACTTAAGTTCAATAAATCTTTCAAAATCAAAATTCGAGAAATTATTTTTTGTTGAATCGAAGTTCATACATTACATACCGTTGAGCTGAACGTATGAGAACTTTAGTAAATTAATCACTGATAATCTGCAAATATAATTTAAACAATATTTAGGTAATGAGAGTTTGCATGAAATTACTGTAGTAACTGGCAAAACTCCCTCAAGACAAGAGCCGACATGACTTAGTTTGATTACTTGTGTTCTCTATCAATTTTAGTTTTGGCGAATGCATGGATAGGGAAAAAGAACAAAAACCAACCAGGATTCAACTCCAATTAAATTTTCCCTTCACAAAAATGACCAATTATAATTCAGAAATAGTGTGTCTACATCTATACATCACCACCACTCGATCGAAATGTACCTGGCCAACGTTGACACCATACTTATTCGAATTTATCGGAACACGTAGGTTTGGCTAATACTGTTCAGTCATTGAAAGAGCTGGACCCTGCCATACCCGATACTTATATATTCATGGTTCTTAATTAAGTCTCATAAGGAAGATATTAATTTCAAGTGTTATGAAAATAAAGGCAGGCTGGAAAGGTGATGAAAACAAAATTTTTTTTTTTTTTTTGGGAGATAATGAAAGAAAATATATAATTAGGGTTAAGAATGAAGAGAAAAATATAATATCTTAGACTTAAGATTATTCTTAACAGATACTTTTATTTGCATAAGATTATATTACAATAATGTTATATGTAGAAAATTAGATTTCAACCTTGTATCCCAAGTGAAGTGACGTTACTGTTTATATGTCAAGACCATATTGATCATAGGAGAATGTGATAAGTGAATAACTTTTGTATAATTAATATGGAATTGACACGGAAATTATCACATCATTTGAGATCCTAAATTATATATATATATTTGACATTACTGATTCTTGTTGAAAATTTTAAAGGTTGTAATATTACTGATATCATGTTATTATAGGTTGAAAATTTAAAAAAAAATAAAATTATAAAAAGAAAAATGAGATTTTTTATTCGATTCTTGTTGGTTAGTCAAATCCAATCACTTTATCAGCAGCCAAAAATAGAAATATATTAGATAATGTCTGCAAAAAAACCCGAATACGAAATGACAATTTATTTTGTTATTTACTAAATTGACTTAACTTTGACAGAGAAATTGTGATGAGTTTGTTGAGAGGATTTGATCTCATTATATAGTCTCTTGAATCCGAGATTTTACAGTTACTAATAGTGGTGGTCACTGAAGCTTTTATCCAGTCGATAATTTTAGGATCTCGAGAGATTAGTTGAGATACGTATAAACTAACCTGAACATTCACAATCATAAAAAAAAAAAAAAATTGGTTTCATTTCTCTGAACTCAATGATTATATTAAACATTGCTATCCGAATCCTTAACTGTAAGACAATGTTATTATATATATATGCACATGAATTATATTTCTAGCAATTTTTTTTTTTTTTTTTTTTGTATATGTAATTGTAAGACAACGTTATAATTTGAAGGTCAACAAATAGCTAGCTACCCTTTTATTGTGGATTTTATAGTTGTAATAATTTTTTGTTTTATTTTCTTCAATTTTCCGCTGAATTAAACGCTTAGATTGTTATTTGGTGAAATTTATGAATCCATCAAATGCTATATGAGAAAGTCTTCAGATGTGCATCTATTAATTTAATAACTTTTCATATATACAATATATTCATTTATTTTAAATCTAAGTATGGTTGTAAATACGTTATTATTCGTTGACGCAAATTCTTATCTATCTTTTAACTAATGTTATCTTGAATCATGGATTTGTCTTACAAAAACACAGTTGAAAATGTCAAACAAAAAGTTGGCCCAAAATTATTGAGCAAACAGTGATTAATAGTATGAAGAGCTAAATATGGACCAACTGCAATAATAAGCTCACATTTAATTTATTAGAGACATTTTACTATATAATATCTGCTAGCCCAATGCCGGTGTCAAATAATGAGAGTTTTCTTCCATTTGGGAGTGGGACACTTCTGAGTTCATGCCTCTCCATCACTCATCTTGTTCTTCCATGACAACCTGATGATGAAATTCATTTATTTCGTTTTTTTTTTTTTTTTTTTTTTCATGAATCTCTCTGATCAATATATCTTCACATTAATTATACGTCGTTTTTTTAATCAACATCCATCTAATCTCTAAACTGTCACTTACATATAATATGCATCTTCTAAATAGCTTCAAGCCATGAAGCTTAATTCTATCTCAAACAATTACCATTATTCGTATATGTATATCTCACATCTATCCAAACCATCTCTTTTCCTTTTCAAGCACTCAACAACGACTAAGGTTATTTCTCAATTACTTGCTTTCATGTGTAATTTCGAGTTATCAAACTGCTGACATTGATCACTCAAATAATATAGGGTTAGGGTTGGAGTGGTTTTGACTCCTTTTTTTTTGATAAATATGATTTATTTCATTTCAAAATAAAACAAATCATGTAATGCCACGTGTGTACAATCTCATTATTAACAGCTAATTCCGACAAATTCATCTAAGTCTAGACCCACTGCATACTGAGGCTGAGCACAGTCATCATCTCCTTCTGCCAAATTTTTTGCATATCCAAATGTAGTCCCCCACTTTAACCATCAAAGTTCAGCTGTTAGGGTACTCAATTCCAAATAAAACGTGGCCAGTTCCTCTTTTAAACTTAGGATTCTACGTGTCATTTATTAATTGGTTGAATTGAGGGATTCTTCATTTCAATTATGCAACAAAGAAAAGTGATTTCTTTGTCTTTTAGTTTAGCTTTCCAATTTCCCTACGCTATGTATACGTATATTTATACAGTCTTATGCATGCATGGAAGTATCTCGACATGGCCCTCTCAATAATGTCTTTTGGTTGGTTTTGAATCATCAATCAATCCCCATCTCCAATAGTTCATACAAATACAATTACAATTATCACAACACTTTCATCTCCACATTTAATATCAAACCTAATTATACACTAAAACATACTCACAAGTTCAGGGTTATACTAGATAGATGGCAGCAAGAGTTAATGTTATTGTAGGTTAACATAACAATTTCTGATGTTCAACTACCGAGAAGAGATTGTAAATTTAGACCCACAAATTTGATGGGGGTGGTAAACGCCAATCGACGATCGATATCAATCGCCGTCTCTCGGCTGTCAACAGATATAGAGTGAATAAATAATTGGGTGGATTGCTATGACTTTAACTCAAGAATAGTTGACCAAAGTTTAGTGTTTTAATTATAAGACATAATAATTAAGAGCAAGTGAATTCCTCTGTTTTGATTAGTTGCATGCGTATGGATCGTGTCAATATGAAACCTCAACCCCATCTTTACTGTTACAAGTTTTGGAATGTAATGAGAATGATTGAATAAGTTAGGCAGGGTTAACATCCCTTGCAATAATACAGTAAATTTCAATTTATTTTTAATTTTTTTGTTGTTGTTAATTAAATTAAGGTCAAAGAAAAAGATCAGAAGAATTCTATGGTAGAGAAGGCTAAATGAAGAAGAGGCTCAGAAGAGAAAACAAGAATGAATAATAAGAAGAGATGGGGGTTGGGTTGGGTAGGGCCTAATGACGGCTTGTGATTAGCTGGATGGAAAGCTAAATTAGTGATGGCCCTTTCTATTTGAATGCAGCAGTCTGCGTCAATTCTATCTCATTAATCTTCCCGCCTATATAAATGCATACCCACATAACATTTCTAAACCATTCTCATAATAATCATCTATATTTTTCTATATAGTTTTCTTCTCACTACTCCAAACTTATGGGTTCCTTGAGAATTTCTGTTGTACTACTTTGCTTCCTCAGTCTTGCATTCTGTCTCTCAGTTTCAGGACGACCGGCTACGTTTCTTCAAGACTTTAAAGTCACATGGTCTGATTCCCATATCAGGCAAATTGATGCAGGGAGGGCCATCCAACTGGTTCTAGACCAAAATTCAGGTGGGGTCGATGGCTATTATATTTAGTAAATTAATAATTGTTTATTTGGATAATGATTAAAATTTGAATGTTTATTGATACTAAAAAAAAACATGCATTTACAGGATGTGGGTTTGCTTCCAAAAGGCAGTATTTGTTTGGGCGTGTAAGCATGAAGATCAAGCTTATTCCTGGAGACTCAGCTGGAACTGTCACTGCATTTTATGTAAGTTAGCATTATTTGTCTTAAAGACACTTAATTTTCTGTCTAAAATATCATGAAATGAATATATTTCTGGTTTCTTGGTGTTAATTTGATAGATGAATTCTGACACCGACACTATAAGAGATGAGCTAGATTTTGAGTTCTTGGGGAATCGAACTGGTCAGCCTTACACAGTTCAAACCAATATTTATGCTCATGGGAAAGGTGACCGGGAACAAAGAGTCAACCTCTGGTTTGATCCTGCAGCTGATTTCCACACTTACTCCCTTCTCTGGAACCATCGCCATATTGTGTAAGTTAATTATTTAACCATAAACAAATCATCTAAACTTTTGTCGAATCAGCATGTATTTCTTTACAAAATATGAGCCTTTTTTGTTTTGGATGTGGGCATATGCAGATTCTATGTGGATGACGTGCCAATCAGGGTTTACAAGAACAGCGGCAGGGCCCCATTTCCCACGAACCAACCGATGGGAGTGTACTCAACACTGTGGGAAGCGGATGATTGGGCAACAAGAGGAGGTCTGGAGAAAATTGACTGGAGCAAAGCTCCTTTTTATGCATACTACAAAGACTTTGACATTGAAGGATGTCCAGTTCCAGGACCAACAAATTGTGCCTCAAACCCCAGAAACTGGTGGGAAGCAAGTAGTTATCAAGCCCTCAACGCTATTGAAGCAAGAAAATACAGGTGGGTTCGTATAAACCACATGATTTATGATTACTGCACTGATAAATCAAGATACCCAGTTACCCCACCCGAATGCATGGCCGGCATATAATTCCAAGTCAAACCAATCAAACATTGCAAAATACACTTTCATATATGTTTCACACTGTCCTTGTAACTATTTCGTGCTATGATAGCCATGCAAAGTATGGGTAAAAAGGAGAATAAAGTAAAACCCCTGTGCATTTAAGTGTAATTCTTGGATTCCAGAAAATTAAGTCACTTTTCTACCTACTTTGTACAATATATATGTCTGTATCTAATACACAGTATTCTGTGCCAATAAAAGCATCTGTGTGTGTAGTTGTGAAAAAGTAGTCGCCCCACTTTAATTTAATTTACACACTCAGGTTTCAAACGTGAAGAAGAAAAAAAATCTTCTTGCTATATAATTTCAAGTTTTCAACTCTTCGAGTAATGGAGTGTTGAAATATCGAAGGAAAACGTTAAGTCTATAATGGGTCCATTACGGTAGATGCTGACAAACAAAGAATAGGAGGGAACACCGAAACTGCAATTATCTTCTAAGATTTGAACTGTTACTGTTGAGTCTGTTATGAGCAAAAGAATAGAAATGCAAATGAGAAGGAATTGTCAATGTTTTGGATTGTCTTGTGATTGTTTTATTCTTAAAAGGAAATGCTATTTCCTTACCCATTACCTATAACAATAGTTAGATCATCTCAAATGAACAATTCAGCTTCACCAAAGTGATTGATATCTGGCTCTGTTTAAAACGCACGTAGCCAATTGATGGTCCCGGGGCGAGGGCCAGGACCTTATTCATGAGAAAGCTGGCATGTTAATGTGTGAGGGAGAAGCCAAATTATGCGTTTCCATACAAGAATTTATAGCGAATTGAAAGGCTTAATCTTAATGGCTATCATCTTTATTGCTTGTGAGTATGGTTCTGGGTTCTTATTAATTGTCCACCTTGTTTGTTGAATTAACACCTCAATCCAATACAGAAAAATCTAGATAGAAGCAGAAGCGATCGCATTTGAATTATTTCCTTCATTATGAAAATCCTTAAAACGTAACAATTGAACACCAACCAAGAGAAAACAGAATCGAAAAGGATAACCAATACCAACTAGTTGCTGCTTCCAACAAGAATATAAAACATTAGCACTAGAATGTTCAAAGCAAGTTTGGTCTTCGTTTACTGTAAAGAAATTAAAGGTCAAATATAAATTTGCTTCTTCTTTTTTCAATAAATAAATGTTACACATTTCACGTTTTGATTTTATGAAATAATTTTTATTCTATTTTGATATCATATTAAAATTAATAAAAGAGATATTGAAAGAAAATTTTGATAGACCTCACTCTCGTAACTTTAATGACTTACAAATAAAACAAACGTCACATCCTCTGTAAGTAAAAATATCTATTCCCACCAGTGAATCAAAATCAAAATCAAAATCATGCATGATTTGATTAAATAAGAGATTAGCTACAGGTTTAATTACGGACTCCAATCCTCATTCTCTCAACCCCAAAGTTCTTTGACTTCTAACACTTTACAAGTAAAGGAACCATCTTGTGAAAGCTTTGGCAAGCCACGCGTTCTTACCAACTAGAGATATTTGATTGATCAAGTTAAAATCAAGTAAGATGAGTGTAAAAGATAATATATGATAAACGAAAATTGGACGCACAACGAACTAGAGGACACAACAAGAGCAAGGCACGGGCATTTTAAAGTGGTTCAACGATGTATAATCGAGTTTATGTTTACTGTTATATATTGAAATAATGAGAGAAGAATACAACATGATATAATTACGAGAAACTAAAATAACATTCTTTTTCCTCTCTTTCACAATCCAATTCCCCCTTTCTTGAGGGTTAAGCTTCGTATTTATAGGCTATTAAGGGAAAATGGTTAGTGGAGTATGCGTCAACAACATCATTACTTCTGATAGATGGTTTTGAGTGAGCATGTGCGCCAGAAGAATTATCATGACTAATCACATCTGTAGCCATAATGAAGTCAAATTTGTCGAATAATCTTGTAGGCTAAGGAATTAGTCGCGTGAACGACAAGTGACTAACATGCAAATGGGGTAGATCCATCAGAGGACGTTGGGATCGTCAGACCTATCAACACCTATCAGCTTGTTGTGAGACAATGTTTCTTTTGTATCAAAGGTCATTGTGACCCCTTTAGCATTCGAAAATTACAATTCATTATGAGGCCTTAATCTAGGCTTTAATTAAATCCAAACTCAATATTTTCCTCGCACAACATTTGTCATCACTAACATCTTCTCCTTGTCACAGTCTACCCCACCCAGCACTAAAGTTGGTTACCAACAAGATTCATGAAAAAAGCGAATTTTAATCAACAATATTTACAGGATTGGTTGTATATCTTTAAGTGTATTTTATTTTTGTCTTTTATAACATTTGTGTTCCTTTTTAATTGTTTTCATAAATATGTATCCTCATTTTGATTTTCTCCCTAAAGAAGAAGCTCTGATAAAATTTATTGTGATTTAGAGAAAATCGATTTCAAGAAAAAATTAATTTATAATTTGTAAGACACTAGAAGATTTATGACAAATGTTGAAACTAATGGGCTTTCTTTTTAACACATTTCCCAAATTTTAATTTTTCTTAAAGTAACTTATATGACTGAAAAATAGAATTGATAACAAAGAAACAAGTGTTAGCTACACTCCACAACCGCAATGTTTCAACCAAACGGTGTCATTGGAAAGCTTCAAAGCAGAACACATGCGGCCAAATATTATATACATCAGCAGGAAATCACTAACAAATCATGGAGTTGAAATAACCCACATGTCTTTGGAATCAAGTCAATAGCCCAATGGATAAGATCAAAGCAAAAGTAATGGACAGAAAGGGACACATCATAGTTAAATCATAGGTCCCAGTTAATGAAACAGTAGAGTACTATGTGCGTGCATTATTAATGTCAGTCACATCAAATTTTCAATCTTTGGAGGACAAGTTCTTTTTAGCTGCATTTACAGAAGAGGTTTGAAGATCCTCATAATAATTTCACAATCCAATATATTTAATAGAATAATTGTGAGTTGTAACTGAGGAACTCACTGCTTCTTGTCTTCAAGGATGAGTGCAAGAAATAGGATTTCGTCTTCGTTGAGACTCAAATGATGTTGATTAATTATGATTTTGTATTGTTGATTTTGACAGCAACTGGCTCTGAACAGTATGGACAATTCCCAAACAGAACATCATATGACCTGCAACACAAGAATCCACTGGTACCATAAAACAAGCAGCCAAGATAGAAGGACTAGCGCATCTAAGATATCCATGATTAATGTCACATGTGATACATTATTAGCCAGACTTCTCCACTGTATATTCACTTCATCCACCGATACTAAAATATTGTTTTCATCCAAAATAACCTTGTAGACAAATTGTTGCCATGACTTGGTGTGATGATAATTATGGTAATAAGTGTGCTTAGAAGTAACACAAGCATAGTGTGCAGGCAAAAATGGGAAAACGCACTCATGAAGTCAGATAGAAATACAATAGGATTAGAGATTAAGATTACCTATACTGTGATCTCCTAGCATTGTAAGAAAGAAAACTTATCCATTGTCCAAAAAGTACAAATCCTAATACTACTTCACCTAACAAGGCAAAGTTCCAATTATTTTTGAAAACAATCCAATAGAAGTACTTTGTGCCTTAACTCACATATATACTTCCTATCATTACTTCCAGTAAGCAACAAACAATATTAATTTAACTTCTCATGTAAAGTTGCAAGAACTAAGCAAAATTATAAGGCGGCTTCTGCCTGTTTGCATAAGCAAATTGTAGATAACACAACCAAAAAACGAGGAACACTAGTATAGTTTATATCAGAACAGTAGGAAATGTCACAAACAATCTCAACTTACAACTTTTATAATTATACATAGCAAGGGAAAATTTATGCTCTACTCCTTTATGAACCAAATAAAAAGCTTCAGATCCTAGTATCCTACCAAAAGGTATATAAGAAAAAACCTCAAAGGTAGGAAAACTCAACATACTGCCTTGTTGTTGTGATGGAGCGCAACCAGTCTGCAAGACATACAGAATGAAAAGCCCTACTGCAACTGGTGCTATCACATGTATAATCAGTTCCACTTCCACTCTTAGCTCCAAGCTCGTCATCTACAAAAACGTGACAAAGTCAAGGAAAATCAATGTGGTATATGTTTGTAAACATCTAATCAAAGGTATGACGCATTACCAACAGGTAAAAATTGAGCATAGCAAATCCCACATTCCACTTGCTGATCACTGTTCGGGTAATCTGGGGGCCTTGGCAGTTCAGCGTCCAAAAGATTTGCAACATTTTCCAAAAATGGCTTGTCCATGTTCCTTTAAATAGATGTATAAAATATAACAATCATTTATAACACACTGGCAGATCAAAGGAAAACTTTTTTTCAGAAAACAAGTAAAATGGAATAGGAAAGAAATAATTGGCTCATGCAAGAGACCCAATGGTAATATAACACATATACCCAATATATTTTGAGGGGAGGAGACAATGCAGGCAGGTGTTTCTTCTTTTTCTTTTTAACAACATCCTAAATCTTCAAACGATTACAACATTAAAATAATACTTATTCTATTTCAGTTTTCTTTATCTCTTAATCTCAAGCTGCTAGGAAAACCTCTAGGCAATAACATAAATATGGTTGGAAAATTGAAAACAAAAGAAAATTAACAACTTGCAGATGAAGCAATTACATCCCTAGAAAGGGCGGTTCCTATGGTATCTATTACTTTCTACTTAACAAGTGTCAAAAACAAAAAAAATCAGTCTAAAGAAGAAAATGAAAGCTCACCATCTCTTGCTGTTTCTTTGCCATGTTTTCCTCAAGGAATTCAAGGTCGGACTAGAACCCATAAAGCGACACCTAAGGAAAGTTGAAAAAAAAATTACTGACGAAAATAAGTTAGCAATGCAATGGAGTATGTAACTGGTGATAAAGACTTACTCAGGCAAAGACTTAGGATCATTGGCATGTATACACAGCATGATGAAGCAATCATTACCTGAAGTTGGAGGGCAAGATTTATAAACCCAAAAGAGTTTAGAATGATAACAGACCAAAACAAGAACTGAGCTATAAATTCAAGCATACACAACTAATATTACCCAAATTAATTTGTCGACAAATATTAGCACGACACAGCTGGTTCAAGTCAACAACCCAAAGAGATTTGTCAATCTCATCCAAAATAGTCCAAATTTCCTGAAGTTTCTCCAGATGCTATGCAAAAAGAGTGATCGGCACTGTTTAGTAAAGCAACAACTCACAAGGATGACCTATTGATGAGATAAAAAGAGTCCTCAAGCAGTAATTAGTAGTCAATATAGGAAAATAAATTAATTCTAAGAAATCTTAACAAATACCTCTTGGAACTGCTGCAGTAAATCTTTCAATCTTGAATCTCTGGACCATTTTAAACTAAATATGCATGGCACATCCTGAGGAAGAGGACCAAAAGGCATAAGAACCGAAATGAAAATATTGCAAGATAAAAAAATAATATGATACCAACCACTGAAACCGAAGGTGGGCTTTTGGGATAGCTTTTATCCAATTGAATTTCCATATAGTGCACTCTTCCCTTTTTATCTCTAGCACTCAAATAGCAAAATGGTAAGCACAACACAATAAAGAGAACGAAAAAAAAAAATAAATGAGAAGGGGAAATAATGGCACATAACAGGAAAGAGGCATTTACAAACAATTGATAAGGAAAACTGCCACCAAAATGGCATTAGGTTGCAACACGCTATCGTAAAAATTTGAGAGATACATTTGTAATCTTTCTCAGCATTATATAAATATAGTATACCAGCAAGAAAACTACAAGTTCGTTTATGCCAACTCATGTTTAAGACTCAACATCTTCCATTTGCAAGTCCAAAGAAATGCATGTGTATATTACTATATATGACCCACATGGAACAGGAGATTCTGTAAACAGTGAAATATAACTACTAGTAAGATGGATCTGCATGAAGAAGAAATTCCCTTTAAAATCTGCCTAAAACGCAAGAAATTAGAACTTGTAATATAATCATGTAATGTATTAAATTTGGATGTAAATCACATATTAGACACCTAGCTTATAATCGGTATTCTAGAAGTTCTATGCAAGAATTTCTGGAATTCTTATCGTTTGCCTTAGTTGCAAGTCAACAAATTTATATAACTTTTTTCCTTAAACTTTGGCATGCTAGCAACAAAATTGTTAAGGAACAAACAGCCATGGTCATTGTACAGGAAGAAAAGCAATACCCTAACACAAAAGATTAATCTTGTACATGGTATCCCAAACCTAAGTCATAAAGGAAGAATCCATAATCACTGACGTCTCACCCGATTTCAAGAATCTAGATCATTGCAAAATCGATTTAAGGTTCTTTTCTAAAGAGACATTTTAGGAGCTCTTTTCCTTAAATTCCAGAAGAAACACTTATTAAGTGATTCTCTAGGGTTTTTTTTTTTTTTTTTTTGTTTCAATTTAAATCTCTACAAACACATTTGCTTATTTCAATAAAATGGCTATAAAAGAAAGGATTAAAGCAAAAGAATCTTACAAAACACGAAAGCTAAGAAACTTTAGGTCTTCACTCAGCCTCACCAGATGCTCCCATCCAACCTCTTCTATCTGTAATGTGAAATTAAAGAAATTAATAGACATCACACCATTACTTGCGCAATGAAATTAAATTTAACATACATATAGAATAGTATAATTCTTTAAGAGTAAGAAAGTGCAATGACGATTCATGTCACCTCTGAGTACAACGCTCTGTATCTGTTCTGTTCAACACGTTCCTGAAAGTAAAATGAAGATACAAATAATAACAGAAAGCATTTGAGTGACTCATTTTCATTCCTAAACAAAATATTCTAACCAATGTAAAGCAAGCATTTATAATTGAACAGTGTACCATTTGATTTGGCGAAATGATCTTAGAAAATAACACAGCGGATGAATGCTTTCACAGGGAAAATACTAGTACTACTACGGTCTCATTATCAGACTAGAAGACGGGCGGGTCGGATTGAAAAATGGTCTATACTGTTCAGCCCATGAAAACTTAATTTGGGCTGAACTTTTAGGAACCCATATGCACGAGTGGATTTAATTTCACGTAGCTTTTGGTTGGAGGATTTGTTTATTACTGAAAAGATAGAATTATCCCCAGAAACTGGTGGGAAGCAAGTAGGTATCAAGCCCTCAACGCTATTGAAGCAAGAAAATACAGGTGGGTTCGTATGAACCACATGATTTATGATTACTGCACTGATAAATCAAGATACCCAGTTAACCCCCCCGAATGCATGGCCGGCATACAATTCAAGTCAAACCAATCAAACATTGCAAAATACACATTCATATATGTTTCAAACTGTCCTTGTAACTATTTCGAGCTATGATAGCCATGCAAAGTATGGGTAAAAAGGAGAATAAAGTAAAACCCTTGTGCATTTAAGTGTAATTCTTGGATTCCAGAAAATTAAGTCACTTTTCTACCTACTTTGTACAATATATATGTCTGTATCTAATACACAGTATTCTGTGCCAATAAAAGCATCTGTGTGTGTAGTTGTGAAAAAGTAGTCGCCCCACTTTAATTTAATTTACACACTCAGGTTTCAAACGTGAAGAAGAAAAAAAATCTTCTTGCTATATAATTTCAAGTTTTCAACTCTTCG
Source organism: Toxicodendron radicans (assembly GCA_009867345.2). Taxonomy (NCBI): domain Eukaryota; kingdom Viridiplantae; phylum Streptophyta; class Magnoliopsida; order Sapindales; family Anacardiaceae; genus Toxicodendron; species Toxicodendron radicans. The sequence goes on from WYDK02118157.1 coordinate 6,979,047, forward strand.
AGTAATGGAGTGTTGAAATATCGAAGGAAAACGTTAAGTCTATAATGGGTCCATTACGGTAGATGCTGACAAACAAAGAATAGGAGGGAACACCGAAACTGCAATTATCTTCTAAGATTTGAACTGTTACTGTTGAGTCTGTTATGAGCAAAAGAATAGAAATGCAAATGAGAAGGAATTGTCAATGTTTTGGATTGTCTTGTGATTGTTTTATTCTTAAAAGGAAATGCTATTTCCTTACCCATTACCTATAACAATAGTTAGATCATCTCAAATGAACAATTCAGCTTCACCAAAGTGATTGATATCTGGCTCTGTTTAAAACGCACGTAGCCAATTGATGGTCCCGGGGCGAGATTAATTTACTAAATTGTCATTATCATGATGACTGTGTATAAATTAATACTATGTTTGGTTATACATGTTTAAGAGCCACGGAAGGTATGAAATTGAATATACATCTGCGTAAACCACCCAAATCCAATCACGCACTGTCATTTATTGGTAAGACAAGAAGAAATCAACTTCCCACTTTGTACAACCATAAAGATGTTATAGAAAATTATTCAAATATTAATTTACACACTCATTTATTTCACTACAATTCACCCTATTTGAATACTCGTCAATTCAACACAACGGAAACCTCAGTTATACTGATCGTACTTGAACAATGCATAAGGATTTTAACTAAAGAATAAGCAAATGAATCCAACAACTCACTTTACACGGCTTCAGTGAGTAGTTTGTTACGGAATGATTTCACGTCTTCCATACCAAACCAATCTTTCTTCAGCTGTGGTGTTCAACATACAATAATTAAAAAAAAATATTGTTCCAATAAATTAAAATTACATAGAAATTTTATTTTATAAGTACCATTACGTTACAATAGTCCGAAACTTACAAAGTCAGGGCAACCATCAGTAACTGAAAAATAATATAGTAAAGGACATAATATCCACAATTAGTTTGGTTCCTTTGCTAGGGAACTTGGGTGCAATAATATTTTGTCAGTTGTGACATATATGAAATGAGACCAAAATAAATACCTAACTTTTGAAATATCTTGTCATCACCTAGGCACCAGGGAGGTATCTGAGCAACCATTTTCTTAAGTTCTACCATTGTATCTGCTTCATATATGTCCACAACAAACCTGCCAAAACATTTTGTTAGCCAAAAAATCTTCTCGTACTAGCATACTAATTCAGTAAATATAGATGTCGTTATTAAACAGGCTAAAAATCAAATTTCTAGTATCGAAACCTTACTTCCTTATCAGAGGTTCGAACCTCATCTGGTCAACCGTTCACAGTGAATCTAGCAACAACATGCAGCGTATTTTGGGGTGGGATAGCAATCTTCTACCAAAGTTGCATAAGATCAATACAATCTAGTGACCTTTACAGATATTGCACCTCAAAATTTTCAGCAGTCCAATAATCTCAAGTTAAAAAGAACTCTATCATTCGTAAATTACATAGCTACGTTTCACTTACCATAACACAATGGGAACAAATACATATTTGTTGGAGAATATGACCTATTTCTTTATCCATTTCAACGCTTTCTGTCTCTGGCATTCTTTTGAGTATAGATAAAACCACATGGAATCCATACACTTGAAATCTGACATGTGATCTTGTGCAAAACTCTTCCACAGATAGCCCAAGTTGTCAACCATCGATAACAACAAATCAATTGAAATTAAATTTATAACAAATAAAAGCCTCCCCCAAGTGGTTGTCGAACATATTGTTGCTCAACATACCCTAGTCCCTATTGGTGGCCATTCTAGTACTTGCCCAACGTAGTGGTTTAGGACCTAAAATGCAAATAGAATCCATTAGTATCTGTTGAATGGTTATAGCCCTCAATAAAATATTATGTCATACCTGGGCTAGGACCTTCAGATTTGATATGGATGCACTGAGGTCGGCTAACTTCAAATTTTGCATGCCTTCCATGGTCTGCAGGAGCTGCAGGCTGCTGCTCATAATTGGTCTAGTTGCACACTTGGTTGTTGTCTTCAGGGCATGCATTCCCTCCATGGTTTATAACGTATGTAGGCTGAAAATGGTGACCAGGCACCAACCTTGAAAAAAATAAATACATGCCAAATTAAAGAGACATACATCTAAAACCAAATAGAAAACAAATTATGATAATTTCAGTTGTACCTTGCAATGAACATAATTGTCCCAGCTAAAGTCTAATTGAGTTCAAACATATTTAGTAGCTACAAAAGAGACAATATGTAATAAAAAGTAGAACCATTTATGATAAACATTTTAATTTCATTACATCAAGTAGGTCATTACATAGCAAAAATATATCCCCGTTGCCCTATGGTTAAGTACAGGCACGATGCACTATAAACCCACAAAAAAACATCCAAACTGTGTTTACAAAAAACAAACTACACCAAACTGGTTGCATTAACTAACACTACAAAATCAAGCAAGGGGTACCATCATGTCAGACATAAGAATTTCCTATATGAACTTCTCATTCCAAAAAAGTTAAGACCACAACATGAATGTAGACTAAAGATCAAATGAGTGACGATACACATTACTTTCACTGACTTGCTTCCTCACATACTCCCGCCTAATCCCCATTGGCAACGCAAAGAAGAACTCAATCTTGTGTGGTTCCTTACATATTACCTCCCTTGTCGCAAACATCTCATCAGTGGTGAAACCATCCAATTAACTAAACGCATTAAACAACATGTTTCTTCTTTCCTTCTTATCACCCTCTTTTTTGAAAAAAGCAGCAATATCCTTCATTTCTTCCCTCTGCCCTTCATAACCTTTCCAAAACCTGCCAATTTGCTCCACCAAATCAGATAAACTATCATCACTTACCCTCTTCTTGCGACTGTTGACGGCTTTTATGTTGGGGTCAACTGTGGCTATCTGTCATGTGGACCCAACAACATCTTCTTTAACAGGGGCATTACTTTAGCCCTCTATGTCAACATCAACTTCCATACCTTCATCCTGGTTGCCAGTGTTATATGTGTCCAATTCGTCAACTGCATCTGATGCGGTCTCTGTTACCGCGCTGGTTGCTCTGTCTTTTCCAAAGACTATCACCAAGGAGTCATAGTGCGGAAAGGGTTTGTGTCGCAACTCCTTGGCATTCAGATGGCTCTACAAAAAAATGATAAAAAAACAAAAGCAAAAACATGTTACTATAATGGGAGTTCATTATATTACTAGTTTTAGGGGATAAAAATATTGACCCTACACTAGTCATCGAAACATCCTTCGAAGAGGTTATGCATGTTTCTTCTACATTCCACCCGAAGCCATTGTCATGCTCAATCATTTAATTGATAGCACCATATTGGCGCTTCCACAACTTGACCCAAGATTCAGTGTGTGGCATCGCCTTTAGACCGTGCCTAAGCAGCGTTTCTTCCAACATTTTCTCCAATTAGGTCAAGTACCCAACTTTGAACGTCTCATTTTCTGCTCTGAAGTTCCCATTGCAATAGATTTGAACCAGACATTGAATTAGTTGGGCATCCTCTGCCTTCGTCCACTATCTCTTAATCTAAGAAGTCTTCCCTTTGCCCTTTGGTTTTCCTATGATGCTTGGTTCGTCTTGACTCAAATTATGATCGCCACTATCTGGATGTGTTTGTGATGTTTCCATTATGTACCTTACATGCAAATCAAATAAGATAAACAAACAGATTGATTAACATGAGTATAACAAATGAGCTAACAAGGAAGTCCCAAATAACTCAAGCATGCAACAGGTTATACATATAAACATAAGGCGACTTATACAATAAAAGATCCATCAACATTACTTAAATACTGCAACAAGCAATTTGTACAATAAATATCCATATAGTCCAATCGAAAAAAAAGTTAACCAAATAATTATTTTTGCAACCCAATACAGGTTCAAGTACTAAGTCCAACAAAACAAAATAAACGCATCCCTAACCACGTATTTCGCGAACTCATCCAATTGTAAACATTTCTTCAGCCAAATTATCTCTCCATGCAGTCCATGCTAGACTGGTCTCCACCTGCCTGATAACTTCACCATTGTCTTCCTCTTTGGCAGGGGATTGAGCTCTTCCTCAACCCTACTCTCAATAAGGTCTACAACCATTTTTGTCCTAATGAAGTTATGTAACAAACAACAAGTTGAAATTTGATTGTATCTTTATTGTTGTTTCCTTTTTGTTGAGGGTCTGATAAGATGTTAGAAAAAAAAATATGATTGTATCTTTCTTGTCTGATGCATATCAGGTGTCAAAATAGATTTCGCTTCTGTTCTTGTTTTCTAAGTCAAACTCTTATTGTGGATACTACAAAATAACCAATATGAATAGAGTTCTTTCAATTCATTTATATGCACACACCTACACATGTACTTGATAAAACCATATGTACATGTATATATATTCTTATAATAAATTTCTATTAACAAGAAGTTTTGAAAAGGTTTTGTACTTCAATAGATAATCTGAAATTTTAGGTTTCCATAAAGTTGAATTGGAGGTGGAAGATGTATGGGTAATTTATGTCAACAGGGGGGTATTTGTCATTTTTTACGGGTTTTTTTTTCATTTTTTGAAGTATCGAGGGGTAACTAAAATTGTACAAGGTACCCAGAACCGAAACTGAAGCCTATATTTCAGGCTCCGATTCTTGATATTTATGAACCGGAAGCGGCGGAGGTTCCAATTCCGATTTTGATTCCTTCATTTTTTTACGGGTACCCATACCTGTCCACCCCTAGTTGAGGGATTGTTACCTGCTGAAGGTCTAGCATTTTATTCGTATGCCTTTGAAGATCACAATCTCGGGGAACGTCATCTGTAACTTTCAAGAGGTAATACTTTATGTATGGTTTATTACTAGAAATGGGTTGAGAAATTGTTTTGCAAGAATAAACTTAAAATCGACACAGTGGTTTATCATCAATATTGGTGTATGTAGCCACATTCAATATTGTCCACTCAATTTTAAAAAAAAAAATCAAAACAATCCTAAAAGTTTATGAAAGTTATAATTTGACCCCACAAAAATGAATTATTAATTAACATTTTTTTTTTAACTTTTCTCTCTTCTTCATTTTCTCTCATATTATCTTTTTTCTTTGGTTGGATACTCAAGATAAGTTACTCCTTTGGATTACATGGTAAGTTGATGCTCAAAATTTATTTTTATATTACTTGAAATTATTTTCTTTAAGCTTTCTTAATTGATGAAAGATCATGAAACTATGAGTTTTTGTTAAGTTTAATAAATGAGTTTGAAATTGAAAAATTAAATGCCTACGTTTTGGTGTGGGTTTTTATTTAATCTTGTTTATGTTAAAGTATGAGTTAATTAGTTGTTGTTTTAAGTTGGGTTTGATAAATTTTGATTAGTTCTTGAGTTAATTTTGAATGGTTTAAAGAATTAATTAAACCTAAGTTGTAGAAATTTGGAGATTTGGTTAACTCTTAAGAGGAGGCAAGAGTCATATTTAATGTTAAATTACACCCATTAATCACAATTATAATTTTAGTATAAACAAGGGGTATGGACCGTCTAACATGATTAGCATTGTTTAGGGATATGAAACCAATAACTTAATCCTTCCGATTGTATAATTTCTTTATATACATAGTAAGAAATATAAAAAATAAAAAATAAAATTATGTGGTTTGGATGGGTTTAATTAATATGGTCAAAAGTGGGTATTTTTCATAATATGAAAAATCGTCGAGGACAATTGTAGAATTGATAATTTGATATGCATAATTTTTAAAAATACATTTTTTTATGCTTATTACTTCAATATAAATTTTATTGTAAATTTATCAACTTAAATGTTTTGAACCCACTAACTGTAAATCCTGGCTACGTCACTGGTGGTGGGTATATTTTCTATTTCAAGATTTCTTTTTTTGTTCTCTCTTTCTTTGTTTATTTGAGATCCTTAACTTTTCTATTTGTATATTTTGATCCTATTAAGACATTATTGGTTTGGAGATATCAATAATCCTGAATTCACAGAGATGAGTTCATGAAAGACAATATGAAATGGAATACATAAATTAGAGGATTCTTCACAAAGAATAATAGAATTCGTAAAGTAAAGACCAAACTGATATAAGATTTGAGCTGAATGTTGTTTTGTATTATGCATTTTCTTTTGAAGTGTATTTGACAACAGAGGGTTTCGTCCCACAGTCAGAATTGGGAAACTGTATCTTGTATTCTTTAGGAAGTTGGAGAATGAGATTCTAATTAATTCCACCTAATTTCATGTTACATTCCAATGTTAGTTATTGTTTGGAAATATGCTTCTCTAAGCCTTAGCCACAGAGAAGGGGAAGTAATTAAATCAATTGACTTGCATTTCTAAGACTTTTACTCCATCAATTGATTGGAAATAAGATCATTCTCAATAGATCTCTTATAACTTTTTCTGTGGTCTTCAACATTAAAACTTTGTGGAATAGAATAAGTGATATGGTTTTTCAACTGTTTAATTTCAAACCAATTATGATTTTGTTATTATTAATTAGCATTTGGTTTATCATATACTTCTGCTTACATGCACATATACGCATATATTTGTTGGACAATCCATGAAACAAACAGCCTCACACATGGGTCCCCTAGACTTTGAGGGAGTTGATGATTTGTATACTCCATAGTTAATTTCGCAGACTTCAAATGCAGTAGAAATCAGGATGTAAATCGTGAAATTTGATATTTGTACGGTCTAGCTAGGAACCTATGTGGTATGATCAACTACGGCAGATGGTGGCCAAGTGAAATCCTGGCTGGGAACACTTGCAGGAAGTATGATATTCACTTAATAACAGTAATTCTTTCCACTTTTGAATCTCATTGACACTTTGGGTTCAGTAACATGATTTTCCCATATAAGAGGTACAAATCTTTGTGGGAATTAAAGATCTTTCTATGTGGAAAATATGGTTTATGGGTATAATGCAATAAAATTGTGACATGGCTTTGGTCTAGTTGATATTTTTTTGGATGGACACCAAAAGGCAATGAATTGATCGTGATACTTGGATTCCATGGAAAGTTAAAATACTCAGGGATCATGGAAGGCATTAGTTGGTACTTAGAATAATATTTACCAGTTAGCATCTAATGTAGTGTAATTGTCATGCCAAAAGTGTAGGAGTTGTCAATCACTTCAACAATAAGGAGTGATGCAGACGCATACGGGGGTTCGTAAGCAGTTTGGGTTTATCCCATGAAGAGCCGATGTAAGATTTCTCTAAGAAATAAAACTTCTAAAAAGGTTTGGACTTAGAAGTAAAAATTCTAGTTATATTAGATCTTTTTCATATTATTCTCTTGTATAAATGTGATAATAAATCATAGATAAATACATTCATTATAACGAGAGATATTAGTAAATATTCTAATTTTATCTACGTTAAGATAGCCACTAAAATTCCTCAGTTTTCAAATTCCATATGATCGCTTCATCTCACTAACTTATTGGTTTATAACTCAAGTCAATATAAAAAATTCATAATAAATGAAACAAATATTACAATTAAGGAGGTTTATGAAGACTCGCTCCTGATCTAATTTTTAACTTCAACAGACGTACAAATTTTTAATTAGTGTAGTTCATAAAAATATATATATATAATAAAGGAATAGACTAACAATAAATGAATTAAAATATATAAATGTCACAATATTTTTCAAAACATTGAAAAAATTAAGATAAAAGATAATTTATTTCATCAAAGAGAGTTCATGGTGCCTTTACATGGAAATATACTTACCCTTATGCAATATGCAAGAGCTAGCAACACTGATTGTGATGAATTTTAGAATATTTAATTATAATCCAAATGAATAAAAAAATTGAGTGGTTTAGAGGAGACGACGATTACTAAAATTTATGTATAATTCTTGGAGCTTGAGAATTCTATAAGCAAAGAGAAGAGAATTAAATACTAACAAAACAACATGCCTGTGTTTCAGGTGTTGTCTATAAAGTGAACCAGGAGCCTAGAGATTGGCGATGATGCCATTGAAGACTGAGACAATAACCGGTTGAATAGGGTGAGGAGATATGGTTATATAATGTCTGCCCACTGGTTTGCCATTTACGTTTAACAAGTTACCAAATCATCAACACTATATATTATGTCTTCAAAACCTGTGGACAAATAAGCCAAACGCCAAGAAGAAGTACAAGAACTTTCATCGCACGTCTTTGCAGATCAATTAACAAAGTTATATTTATGTGCTCTGGAAGACTGGAACAAGTCTCGAGTTATATAGCTGTGTTTACTCTTCTTTATTCACTCCATCGTCAAGA
>WYDK02118157.1:6989080-7004444 GCA_009867345.2 Toxicodendron radicans
TTCCTACAACTGTAATTGATTACAAAACAATGCTTTGAACTACAGTACTGGAGAATAACTCTGAATAGTTTTTTTTTTCTTTTTCTTTTTTTTCATTTTAATTAAAATAGCCTGCAAGTAACTTTAGCAAGTAAAACTAAATTCTATTGTACCTTTGAAAATCATTAAGTATGAGATGTGTTCTGATGAACTCCTTGCAATTCTCTAAGCGTAACTGTCAATGACAAAATTAATATATGCTCTGTCAGATATATTATTCACATAATTTTAAGGCGTATCAGGAATACCCAGCAGATGAGAGGAATGGCATAAAGGTGATAGCAGATTCTCAAACGGAGCAACGAATGTAGATTGTAAATTTTACCTTCGAGTCTTGCATCTTGTGAGTGAGAGAGAATCAATTGTTGATGATGTGGCATCCCGAAGAGCAAGAAATATTGTTATGAATAGTACAGGAAAAGAGAAGAAAGGACACAACACAGGGAAGAGAGAACCCGGGCAATCCCTGTGCGATCTTTCCTCAAAAACCAAAAAACTTATTATTTTTATAAAGAATATTGGTGACCTGCCATGCAAGCGCACCTGTCATGGCAAAGGTCGGATGACAAAGATTAATCAGGACTGAATCGACCTCTTCAATTTAGAAGCCTTTAAGCCCCGACATCTTACACATCCATATTATAAATATATTACATCTGAACTTATATCATCTTCTTTCGCATATTGCTCTTCAACAGCCTCTAAAACATATATTTCAATTAAAGATCAACGATCTGCCGCAATCAACCAATCATAAAAACACATAATCCATAACAAATTAAGCACACATCAAACTACACAACTACAATCAACCAGTCATAAAAACACATGATCCATAAAAATTAAACAAGAATTAAACAGCAAACCTAATATAAATAAAAAAAAATTTAAGTTACCTGAATCGAATACTCAGGAGATCAAGAACCAAACAAACAAAATCACCTAAAATCCCAAAAACGAAATCCTAAAAGTTAAATAGAAAGACAAGAACCCCATCTCAGAAAAACAAACAAAATCACCAAAAAGACAGAAGAAAAAGAAACCTTTTCAACATGGAGAGTAAAACAAGCGAAAACAACAGCGGCAACAAGAACAATCAAACGAACCTGTAAAAAAAATGTCATAAAAATTATATGCGATTCTGTATTTCATTATAAGTAAATGAAGTCAATAAGGAACTGAAGTGGCAGCGCTTTGAGCAGGGATCGCTCTTCACCTTCGAGATCAAAATCAGGGTTTTACGAGAGAGAGAGAAAGAGACAGAGTGAGTTTGCTTTATTCTTTTGCTTCTAGTCTTTCAAGTTTCTTGAACAAGGGGACAGACAAAGAGACTAGGATTGCTTTATTTACTGCAATATCAAACTGACCTTTTGAAGCCTGAATCTTGGGAATTCTTCCAAAAGTTTCTCCTTGTTTTTTATTCCTGTTTGAAAAAAAAAACCGCGTTATGAAAGTTAAGGGGGAATAAAAACTACCGCCACTTTTATACTTTTGAGAAAAAATATAAGTATTTATCCTATTTAAAGATAAATCTGAATTTTAATTGAAACAGTAACAATAGACTTGATCTAATTAAATAATAGCAAGGTCCATGAGCTTAAGCTAAGTAAATAATAATAAGGTCCACCATAACTAAGGTTAAACAAATTATCTTATTAATTAATTTTATAATTAGTAATATATATATAAATTATTTATTAAATTATTCACATTTAAAAGATAAATTACATAAATTATGATGAAGAAAATTAAATTCTACATATTTAAGATAAATAATTTGAATTATAAATAATAAATAAGATAAATAATCTTTACATAGTGGGGTTGTTACACAAGCTAACTAGTCTCGTATGATTCACTAAGTTCAATTTTTATAAGCAAACTTATATTCTTATTATAAACAATACGAAAAGATATTGCAAATTAAATCACAAATGGTTTGAATCAATTACAATTGATACTTTGAGAACAATTTATTAAATTACAAGGAGACGAGAGTCACTTAAATCCTACCATTGCTAATCTCTGTAAATAATTCTTTACTCCTTGTTCATAGAATGATCTTCCATATAACCAAATATTTTTTTTATTAAACGTATAAATAATTTAAATAGGTATTAAATAAATTGTCGATGTTCCAGTTGTTGCTATTGCCATTTCCGGTCGTTGACATTTGTGACTCCACTATTTTTAATCTCTTCTTCTTACTTTATTCTTTTACAATAGTCTTGTATGAAGGTGAAAAAATGGGTCCAACCCGACGGGTCGACCCGAACCCGGTCGGACTAAACCCAGAGTTGGGCCGAGCCGGGCTGGGCTTGCCTAGGTAGGCCTGACGGGTTTATTTAGTTTTTTAAACCTGTCAGACCCGTACCTAGCCCGACGGGTTGGGCTATTCTTATTCCTATTTCTGATATATTAAATTCATTTCAATAAATGTTTACATAAAATACGACATCAAACGATTTATAATTGTTAAACTATTGACATTGTTCGTGGTATAACATCATATTATAACACGTGTGATTCATATTATGTAAATTATGTTTGAGAGGTGATAGGGTAGTTGGTAAAGTTTAAGATACTCATATCCAATAAAATCATGTCATGTATTTAACAGGTTTATTTTTTTTGTAGAGTTTTATTTGATTAGTCTATAGATCATATTATACATATGACATATTATTTTATCTTTGTTCTTATCGCTTACCAACCATTATGAAAAAGTAACAGATATATATTGTGCTCAAATGCATAGTTTTAACATATATATATATATATATATTGTGCTCAAATGCATGTAGAATAGAACAATGAGGGGAGAATTTAAGAAATATTATCAAACACATTACATAGTTCTTAGAATGAAGTAACATGAAGCAAACCTAAATCGGAATCGAACTGTACAGATGGAAATCAGAATCTAAATGTTATCTCCAAAAACATACAACCCAGAAGCAAACCGAGGTTTAACATGAAGTAACACACAAACAGAATTACATCGAAATGTTATCTCCAAAAAAATACAACCCATAAGCAAACTCATTATCATATTTGAAGCAACACACAAACATATCATAATTGAACTCTAAGAATCTGAATCGAAATTGAAAGCATATAACTATTATCAAAATCGAATCAACTAAAACAATAAAGAAGAAGTCGAAATTGATAGCTCACCTTTGATTGAAGCAACACACAAACAGAGAACATAGAGATCGATGATGACAGATCTGTAAAAGGTCGCTCGGGTAATCAACTATGAAATGAAATCTAGACGGTGGAGTGGAAATGTGAAATGAAACTAGGGATTGAAGGCTTGGATTTCGGTGGAACTGTGGAAAGAAATTAGGGCTGCAAGTATAATGAAATAAGGGATATATTTGTTTACATGTTATCGAGCTTCTGAGAGCTCGATTAGATTAGACGAGCTATGAAAGCTCGTGAGTTAATCGAGTCGAGTGACCTGATGCTCGAACTCGACTCGATTAACGATTCAAGCTATTAAAATTGATCGAGCTCGTGTTCGTTTGCTGATTTTGTGAGTCGAGCCCAAGTAGCTCGCAAGCTACTCGGATCGATTGCAGCTTTACTTGTGACGTCGTTAGATAGAATACCTGGGCAAATGGGGGCCAGGGCCCTCAAGGCCCGATGTTTTTTGAGAATTTTTTAGGGACTGGACCCATGCCCATTCATATATATAAGGGCCCGGCCTGATCCTAGGCCCAGGACTGAGACCGCCAAAACCGGTCTCAACCAGTCCTGGGCCCTGTCCTAACGGGCCTTGCCCACTTTAAAAAAACCCTCCTTATTTTTATATATTTCGGGGGTTTTGGGAATTTATTAGAAAAATTTTAATTTTTAATTAACAAATAAAATAATTATATTTATATAATTTAATCCATTATAACCATTTAACCAATTCTTATTCCAATTAATCAATTCTAATTCCAATTCTTATTCCAATGAATCAATTCTAATTCCAATCAATTAATGAATTCTAATTTCAATCAATTAATCAATTTTAATTCCAATAAATTATAATAAATTTAAATGAATTAATGAATTAATGAATTAATCAATTATAATCAATTTCAGTTAATTAATCAATTAATCAATTAATCAATTCTCTAATCAATTCTAATTCCAATCAATTAATAAATTAATCAATTATAATTTCAATCCATTAATCAATTCTAATTCCAATCAATTAGTCTATTAATATATTCTAACCAATTCTAATTACAATCAATTGTAATCAATTAATCAATGAATCAATTCTAATTCTAATCCATTAATCAATTAATCAATTACAATCAATTAGAATTTAATCAATTCCAATAAATTAATTAACCAATTGATTAATTGATTAGAATTGATTAGAATTGATTAATTATTTAATTGATTAAAATTAATTAATTGATTAATTAATTGGAATTAGAATTGATTAATTGATTGAATTATCAATTGATCAATTAATTAATTGATTGAATTATCAGTTGATAATCCAATTGATTATAATTTATTACAATTGATTAATTATTTAATTGATTAAAACTGATTAATTGATTAAAATTGAATAATTGATTAATTGATTGAAATTAGAATTGATTGCATTAATTGATTAATTGATCTCAGTTCATCAATCAATCAATTTATCAATTAATAAATTGATCGATTAATTGATTAATTGATTGAATTATCAATTAATCAATTGATCGATTAATTGATAATTTAATTGATTAATTGATTGAATTATCAATTGATCAATTCATCACTTGATCAATTAATTGATTAATTGATTAATTGATTAATTGATCAATTGATAAATTGATTGATTGATGAATTGATAATCTAATTGATTAATTGATTATAATTGATTTATTGTTTAATTGATCAATTGATTGGATTAGAATTGATTGGATTAATTGATTAAAATTAAAAATTGATTAAATGATTGGATTAATTGATTAATTGATCAATTGATTAGATTAGAATTGATTGGATTAATTGATTAATTGATAATCCAATTGATTAATTAATTACAATTAATCAATTAATTAATTTATTAATTAATTGAATTATCAATTGATCAATTGATTAATTGAAATTTCAATCGATTAATTTATTATAATTGATTAATTATTTAATTGATTAAAATTGATTAATTGATTGAATTATAATCGATTGGATTAATTGATTGAATTATCAATTGATTATTTGATTAGAATTGATTTGAATTGATTTGAATTGATCAATTGATTAATTGATTAATTGCTTAACTGATTAATTGATTAATAGATAATCCACTTTTGAATATATATTATTATTTTTTTATTTAAACTTTTTTGAAAAATTACCTTTTACCCCCTATTTTGTAAAAAAATCAGGGGGGTTTTTGGTAATTAACCATCAGGCTCGGGTCAAGGCCCGGGCCTGGTCAAAACGGTCCTGGGCCTAGGGATCGGGCCCAAGGCCCAGGACCATTTTGCAAATTATCAAACAACCGCCAAATTTTTTTGAGGTTTTTTATATTTGCCGTTTTGTGCCCGGGCCCGGTCCCAACGAGCCAAGCTCTAGTTAGAAACACCAGTGTCGATTGAGCTGGCTTCTGCTTACTGTAGTAGTTGAACAAGATGAAATGTGGTGCTTTAAGGGTTGGTTTTATTTAATTTAACTAGGGATGGACATCTGGCCTGACTCGAATGGGCCAAGCTTTACCCAAAAAAGTAGGGTATTTGGCCCAATTTTCATACCCATCCTCGGGTATGGGTTGGGTATGAATATCATCTTTGGCCCAACTCGGCCCGACCCGGCCCAAATTAGACCCGGTATATATATATATAATTTTGAATATTTATAAGGTTTCATATAAAAGCTTTTATATTTAGTTTTTTTAATGACATGATATTTTGTTATTTTGATGTAATTTATATATTATCATTTTAATTAGAATGTAATTGCATCTAATTATAATCTAGGAAATAATTGCATCTAATTGCCATTATAATTTATAAATTATAATAAACTTAATATAATAATCTTACTTAAAGATTTTAGTCAGGTTTAACCGTTTAAATCTTGTTAATCTTATATTAACTTGAATAATAGAGAATGTGAGTTTTATAAATTATAGAAGAACAAATTAATTACTTAATTACTGAAATGGACATTTAAAATTGTTGTAAATTAAATGTATCAATTAACTAAAAGAAGGAAGGGAAATTTTATATGATATTCAATGAATTCATACATTGTATTATAAAGATGGAGAGACGCATTAATTTGTAGAAAGGAGTCTTGAATGGTTGTTATTTTTCCATGATGTTGCATGAAATTTTGAATTGTTGTTTGAGGTTTTTAAATGGATTGCAATTGGCTATAGGTGTGTTCAAATACTTGAATTTTCTGTAGCTATTAGAATGAATGTGCATGGGGTATGTTTTGATTGAATGATTGATGGTTGTTTCATGCATGATTCAATTGGAATGTTTTGATGGAATGTTTTGAAAAAATCTGTTGCTTTGGAATGTTAAAATTAGAAATTGGATTCCAATTTTTTTATTATAAGCATCTTACATGAATGATTGTTAAGAGTAAAAATACTCTTGGTTGATATACTAATCACTAATTTACAAAACTTAGTATTACTCTTAAATAATCAATTTTTTTTTTAAAAAGTCAATTATTAATAAACAAAAATTCTGGAATTCGAGACGGGCCGGGCTAGATATGGGAATACACATTATCTCTGTGGGTCGAGCCTGGGTATTACTCTACATACATGTTCCGGGTATGGGTCGGGCTTAGTAATCCCCTTAGGATCTTAGGCCAGCCCGAGTATAGGAGTACCTAGTCCCGGCCCGACCCATGCCCATCCCTAGCGGGTCTTATAAATAAATGCAATCAAGGTACCAACATAGGATTTCGTGAAACCTTGACGGGATGATGTAATAAGGGGTGTTCATAACCGGGTAACCAAAACGATTAACCAGTTTTTTGAACCGAACCGGTTATATATATTAGAGTAATTATTATTATAATATATATATATTTAAATTTGATTTAAAATTGGTTTGGAAAACCGGTTTTGGTTACCATAAAATGGTAACCCAATAACCGAACTAAACCGATTTTTCGGTTCAAAAATTTCTCCAAACCGATTTTGTAAAAAATCAATTTTTCGATTCAGTTAATGATTTATTTTTTAACACCCCTATATGTAGGTTACTCATTTTAAAAAAAAAAAAAAAAACCTAGCGTAAGCATCGCTTTTTTTTACGACGTGACGTCTAACAACAACTGAACATTTCAAAACGCTAGCCCAAGGCTGCCCAACCAATAATAACACGATTAAACTCTTATACATAAACACGTGAATGTTGAAATGCATAAAATCTTCATAATCATATAAAAGCAAAATATAAATAAAGTATATTAAAATATCAAACTAAAAATAATGATAATAATAATAAAGAAAATCCATTTTAATTAAAAAAGAAATAAGAGTTTGAAGGCTCTAACTTTTTAATTATAAAAAAGAAAAGAATATATTTCATCCTTTTTCTTCATCACCATGTCATGATGCCTAAAGAAAAGTTACCTAATATTAGAAATTGAGAGAATGAGACTTTTTTGGGCATTGAATAAGGCAAAAATATTAGAACAATATTTTCAAATTAAAAGAAAAGAAATAATAAAAATTATTCATCTTTGTTTAAATGCTTTATCACTGAAAAAATATATCTTTAATTAAAGATCCAAACAGATTAAAAGGATGAAATATATAAAACGGAGAGGTGTAGAATTTGCAAAAGTCTAGCTTTCGGCAATTCAATTAATGATGGACATTGACATTCTGGAAGGTATTTTTATTACAAAATGAATATAAATATGTTTAGAAAATAAAAAGATTGACAAAGTCCATGAAAGAGAAGAGTACTTGTATAACGTGATATGTAACTGTCTATGCTTAACCATAAAAAGGTTATTGTCAAAACTTCACTGCCTTAATGATTGTCCGGTTTCTAGTTTATGTATAAATGTGGTGGGCCTAATTCTTTTAGAATCTTTTATCAAAGATAAGTTAAATATATATTGTGTCGGTTGCAATCAAAGCTAAGGTAATGTAATTCTTCATCTTTCATAACTTACCAATTAAAGTAAAACACTCCACACCAATATGGGCCTCCATGTGATGAATTGGGGCCCATCATCAGGCCCACGTCTCCATAATTGATTCTCCCTCTTTCCTCATTTCTTCTACCTCCGCTCCGCTCCTCTCCTCTAATATGAAATTTTCGAGATTACCCCATATGGTTAAAGAAAAATTAAGGCATGAATTAAGGTAAAATCATGAGAAAAAGGAGTCATAGCCCGGGAATTAAGCAACTAATGAAGAAATTTCATATCTCTAAACTCGATTCTTGGCCATCATGCATGTTATGTACATATTTAATTAGTGTAAAATTAGTTTAATTTAAACCATAGTTTTAAGCAACGAAAGTCGGTAACCGATTCCATCATTGGAGATATGGTTTTAAGCTTTATATCAAATCCTTAAACAGTAGACTACTTCCAAACAAGTCAAAATTTCAATAATATCAACTTCGATTTGACCTAAAATTTAATTAAAACACTATTAAATAATAATAATAATAATAATTTTTTCTTTACTGTTTGCGTTTCTTTGACTAAAATAAAGGATTTCTTACCATATACACTAGCATAATTTTGATGATATATTTGCCGACAAATTTATGGCGATATAGAATATGGTTAGATGAAGGCTTTCATGAACAATTCAATTGTCCCGAAGAAGGGCTACAAATCACATGATGTCCATATCTTTTGTTTTAATTACTCAATCAGGAGTTATTTAAGTAGGACATTATCTGTTGAAGGCCAGTGATTGCCTTTGACATTTTCTGACCAATTCAATTTATTTTATATTTTTATATAAATAGAAATTGACTAAGTTTCAAGTCACTTGAACCTTAATTATTGAGCAAATTATATAATACTATAATAACCATCATCCACTGTAGGAGTAGTTAATTAATTAAATAATTAAAAGCGTTAAATTATTGTGCACAAAACCCAACTGGCTATGCAAAGTGCACTAACTTAGGTATAAAAAATATATATATTAAATTGGAATATTAAATTTAAAACAATAAAAATGAAATTAAAAGTTGGTGAAATGAAATCAAAGGATCCATAATTGACGCCATTGATAACAAGTAGTTGAATGAGTTTTTGATAATCGTATCGTATCATTTGACATTAACATTAACAATAAGTTATGGTTGCTTTCAATCTGAAATGATGAGAAGAATACAAATAAATAATGCAAAATCTGATTCATAATACCATATCAATCTAAACGGAAGCCATAAAAACTAGACAGGACAGGACAGGCCGACAATTTATCCAACATAAGACACATGTCTTTTGCTATTTTATTATAATTATCTTGGCCTGCACACGTAAAGCAAATCTATAATCATCAAAAGACAACAGATTAAGATTGAAAATTACATTTCTGATCAACTTTACACTATTTTATTGCCATATTATTATTTTCATTACTTTATTACAATACCCGTATGTAGAAATATAAAAACTTGATGTGTCTCCTTGGTTGACACCCAATACAAGGAACAACCAATTTTGAATTTGGTAAAAGAAGATGGGGACGAAAGATTAGTAATTTAAAAATGAAAAAAAAGTTTGATGATGGAAGCGATGATGAGAATATAAGGTTGAGTAGTTTCCAGGAAAGTTCGGCATTTTTGAAGGAAAGTCATCTGATGATTTATTGGTCCACACCATAATTTGAGGGCATCAATTCATGATGTGTTGGACTAACTATAAGGAGAACTTTCTCATACACTAATCATGATAGCTTTATTTATGAAATTAAACAGATAAATTTGCTTTAAAAACCCATTAATGTAGACCGTTGATTATGGTGATCAACCTAAGATACGTTCTATTATTGTAAAAAAGAAGAATATATTTGTAAAGCTTTTTGGATGATGAGATTTGGTTTGGAAGTCCACGAGGAAATCACGTGGGAGGTGACCCTACAAGTCCCCTAAAAGAGAGAGCAACTCACGAGACCTAAAGCCTCTAAATTTCAATTCATTTCTTTTTCTTTTAATCATCCATTCCTTTCTTTGTCTACACGCCTCTCTCAAGTCCTCACCACCACTCACCACGCACCGGCACCATCCATTTCTTGACTCTTTCTTTCTCTTGACTCCCTCCCTCTCTCTCTCTTTCTTTTCTTTTTTTTTATTAACAACTGAAATAAGATGAAATACACGTGAGGTAACCTCCTTCTCTTTCACACCCCTTTAAATCAAATGACCACACTCTAATTGAATTATACAAAATCTTTCCTTAATCTCAAAGTCATCTTCCTCCATTGCTAATTCATAAAAGTGTTATTAAATGGGGCCACTGATCGAATGCCGTATCTACCAGTTCATTATAATTGAATCAATAAAGTATTAGATTTTAACTTTAATTTCATTTCAAAGTCAATAAATGACTAAACATATATTATCATATCATTAAAACGTTAATATGAGGCTAAATATTCGCCAAATGTCTTCAAACCTAACTCAGGTCTAAGGTTGTCCCGTCCCGAGATTGAGATCAAAGGACATGACCCATTTGATCATCAAAATAATAAAAGCCAACAACAATTAGAGGGGGTCAAACAAACAAAAAAAAAATTGTTGGAGAATTAAAAAAGCAATGAAATAATAATAAACATCCATATTCCGATAATATATAATTGTTTTAAACATTTACAAACTCCTTGTAAAAAGATGTGATCATAACAACTATCTTCTACGAATTAATTAATTACACTAACTCCTTTTTTCACTACAACCCTTTAAACAAAAAAATAGGAGGGGTTCTGGGTTCTATATATCAATTCCTGTTTAATTATCCTAATTAATCCTATTTAACAACTTAACAAGTAGCTGCTGAATTGGCGAAGGGATTATAGCAGTGCGTAGGTTTAGCAGCCATTGAATATGGAGGCTTATTAGATGCTCCATCACCAACGCCGCCAATCCTTTCACAAGAAGGGCACATGGTGAGTGTGGCCGCCGGCAATTGCATGTAAAAGGGTTGCGCTAGTTTTAGAGCTTTGAGATCTGAAAGCTCTTTCTGCAGCCTCCTGTTTTCATCAGTCAGTGATTCACAGCATTTCTTCAAAAACTCACAGTCAACCTCCGTTTGCTTCAACTTCGTCCTGTAAATAATAATGATAAAAACTCATTATTTATAAAGAAATATAAAGAAGAGGTTCAAAATTTAACAGAATCTTATCCATAAAATGAAGGCCATATAGCTAGGTAAAGGGAAGTTCTTGTTATGTCTCTGTAAGTACAACGCCTCCGTGATTGAAAATTTCTACTATGGTTATTTTTATTTTCCGTTTTGGGTGGGGGACACGAATTATTATGTGGGCCTTTTGGATATCAACTGGGTTTGTGAAATAAATGATTAATTTACCTTGCTCTCCTGTTCTGGAACCATACTTCAACTTGTCTTGGTCGAAGGTTCAATTGTCTTGCTAAAGCTTGTTTTTGCTTCTGTTGTTGATGGATCACAGTGAAAAAGATTATTTTTTTTAACGGTCAGAACGATATATATCAAGAAAATAACCATTAGTAAGAGAGAGAAAGAGGAAAGGGAGAGATTATTACAGGATTGAGAGTGCTATGCTGTTTGAAGCTTTCTTCCAAAAGAGCAGATTGGTCTTTGGTGAGTCTAAGTTTCTTTCTAGCATTAACGGCATCTTCATCTTCATCACTAACTCTTGAAGAAACCCTCTCGACCTCGACCTCTTCACAGCTGAGATCTCTCTCCCGTTTGATCCTACCACTAGAAAATGAAGAAACAACACTGTGAGGGGGAGAAGCTTGACGAAAGACGTCATGAGCAGTAACAACAGCAGCAGCCTCTTCAAAACCTTTGTTCACATCGATAATACCACCCTTTTTGGTAGCAACTCCATGATAAAAGTCACCAGAAAGACTCAAAGTAAGAGATGGATCAAAGGATGGTGCTGGCCCCTTAGGGATAGGTTTTGAAGGGTTCTGATTGATAGGTGTAGCAGTGAAACCTAAACCCAGAACAAGGCCAGTGCTACATCCATCATCTAAACCCATTTAGTGATTGTTGTTAGTGAGAGAAATGAGAGAGAAAAGAGATGAGTTTGAGAATGAGAAAAATGAAGAAGGAAAAGAGGTCTTATTAAGAAGGGGAGAGAATGAGTAAGACTTTTTGGTATGTAGGGGAAGAGTTGGAGTTGGGTGGGTGGGTGGCTTGGGGTATGATTATAAATCAGAGGAATGAAATGAGTAAAGAAACGAATCTGGGTGTAAGAAATTATGAAAGACCCTTTTTCTCTCTATACAAAGGTTGACCATTTGAACCCCACTACTGTTATCTTCCATTATAACAACAAGAAAAACAAAGAAAACAAATTAAAGAAAATTCTATATTAAAATAAATAAATAAATAAAAGCACTTTCTCTCTCTCTCTATCTCTATCTCTTTCATACTAAGAAATAAGAATACTACAGTTCACATGGGAGTGGGAAACACATCAAGAGCATGATTCGTCAGCTCTTGGCCACCCCTTAACGTACAAAAATTAACTGTTACCACTTTCTTTTTTCCGATATATGCTCTAATATTGCTCTTCTTTCTCTGCATATTATCTTTGTTTACTTTTTCATATCTCTTGAACTATCAATTATTGTCTAACTTTTTCTTTGTTTAAATCCTGTCCCAGTGATCTTGTTATTTCTCATTTTTAATTTCTTTCTTTGCTCACTCTTTACGAAACACTAATAAATAGCTAGCTACCCCATGTTCTATGCATTCATTCAAAGATTACTCACTTACTTAATTACTTGGATAATTAACTAAAAAGAAAATTAATTTTATTTTTTGATCAAATAAAAGGCATGATTGATTGGATATTTAACAAGTTCCCTTGATGACAGACCACATGAACTGTCTCCTACTCCATGCCTGGTTTTAAGTGGGTAGAGATGGGTATCATGTCACCTTGTTTACTAAAATTATACTATTTCTTTTTATTGATGAAGAAGGTGGGTAGTTTTTTTTCTTGCCTATTATGAATATTTGAGATTAGATGAGATGGATAGAG
This sequence comes from Toxicodendron radicans, assembly GCA_009867345.2. Classification (NCBI taxonomy): domain Eukaryota; kingdom Viridiplantae; phylum Streptophyta; class Magnoliopsida; order Sapindales; family Anacardiaceae; genus Toxicodendron; species Toxicodendron radicans. The sequence continues at coordinate 7,002,327 of WYDK02118157.1, forward strand.
ATGTGCACTATCAAGAATTGTATGATGATGATCGTGGGTTGTTTGTTTGTTGTGAAAATAATTAAAAAGGAAAAAAGGAAAGTAGGTAGAAGACACCATTGGAGTTTCAAAGAGTTATAATGGTGCCAGAATATGATTCATCAACAAGAATCCGGATCTTTGCTTAACTAGAAAGTTGATATGGAGTTCTTGGGTCCTACTTCTTCTCTCTATACATTGTATAAGCACTTTCAATAATGCCTTGTCGGCTATGTTTGATGAGAAGTTAGGTCACCCATAAAACATGATAAACCTAGCTCATTATAACACCACTTTCTATCGTAAAAAACATGATATCATTGAAAGAAAAATAAATTAAATTAAAATATTTTATATCATGAAAATCATTTATACATGGTCCCTTGGACCAGTCATATATCAGGAAAGTGTGGTGCACCTGTTTCCACGGGATATGATAAAAACTGGATCATCAAATAAAATATTTTAATTAGAGAAAAAGGAATTTCCAATTTGTTTTGGTCTTTTATGCACTGAGTAATCAGCAGGTGTGCGCCATGACGCAGCGAGGGAACGCCAATGACGACTAGCTTAATCTTGATCTTGATCTTGATCATCAGGATGATTTATTTTTTAATATCTGTAACGTTTTGAAAATGATATCAATGGAAGAAAATAAAAGAGAACACACAGGTTGCTCTCACAAGTGCTTTTTCTTTTTTAAATTATGGGAAAAGGTGAATAAAGAAGAAGAGACTTCATATAAGCGTGCGTGTTTGCCGGGGAAGATAAGAATCAATTTATTTATAATTATTATTATTTATAAATGTGAGAATGAAATAGCATTAAAGGTAAACACAATTCAGAAAGAAAGAGGTTCAATTATTTGAGGAAGGAATTTAACAATTCTGCGAATTCTGACTCATGATCTTGATATATCTGAATCTGAGCTAACTCAGAGCATATATATGCAGCCTAATTTACCTTTTTTTTTTTTAATTTTTTTTGTCATAGAAATGAAACAGACTCTTCAAAAAAAAATTATTATTGTGTCAGTGGGATTTCTTTATTTTTTTCTTTCTTGATCTTCTGCAATTTCTATTCACCATTCAAATTGTTGGCGCAGTTCATCTGCAAATGCTAAAAAAAATAATAAAAGAAAAGATATAACATAGTTTTGAAATGAAAACAACTGGAGCACTACGAAATTATAGGGAAAAAGAAACAGAAGCATGATTATTATTATTTATTATATATAGAAAGGCAGACTCACAGAAGCGTTAAAAATGGGTTTATCCAAATCTTTTGTCAGTGAGTGGTTCAATACCAAAAGCAAACAGCAGCCAGCATAGCCATTATACTTGGACAAAGTAGATAGACATTGACTTTGAAACAGTGTAAATTAAATTAAAATTTTCATATTTATATTTATATGATGTTGTATCTAACTTTCACTTTCTAAGAGATGATTGGGAATAATTACATATTAAAGTAATTTAAGCATTGGATTAATCAAATCCCCCAATATCTAATCCGTACATTAAAGTGATAATAAACCGGAATAAACTAGTGGTTTTCTTGTCATTACCAAACACTTCACCTTCTCTCTCTCTCTCCCTATAATAATAATTCACAATTAAAACAAAACAATAGCAATTAATTAAAGCGAGTGCAATTAAACATGCACATTAATTGACGATAAAATATAAATAAAAAAAAAGGAGACAGGTGTCGAGAGAAGAGAGTAATAGACAGAAGGGGGCCAGCAATGATTTGGTATGATGGGCATTTGATTCCGTGGGGGTTTGCTGATTATAGAGCGTAGAATTTGGCAATGATAGAGGGAGAGAAAGAATTTGGGATAAGGTGTCGACATGTCGTCTTTCTTCTTCAAAATCAAAAGGCCTTTTAAGCTTGGCCGACCAAATTGCTTGGTGTCTGTATGTATATAATTATTATATATTATTAAATACTAAAATATGTGTTAGTTTCTCTAATTACCAACCGTTCTAATCAAGGAAACCAAGAATCATCAACCTCTCTCTTCTATTTGATCAATGAGATAAGGAAGCAACACTTCCAATCACTACCCTGGCCTCCTGTATAATGCCTACCTAGTTC
>WYDK02118157.1:7011680-7038425 GCA_009867345.2 Toxicodendron radicans
ATATAAGATTACTTTGGAAATCTATCATGTAATCCGGACATTACCTTGTTTTGGTTGTCAGGTAATAAAAGATTCTGGTAATCTTCTAATACCAATAGACTATGTTTGGTTCATATAATATTTATTTACCTTAGTAATAAGATTATCGGAAAGATATATTACATTGGTATGAGAATATTATATTATTCAAAATGTGTTTGGTTAGGAGTGTGTATGTTATATTATAGGCAGTTGGTTGGGGTAAAAAAACAAACAAGTGGTGGCTGTTTTCAAAACCAGAAAATTTTTGGTTACTAACGGCAAGGAAATGGCCAAGGAGATCTTACAATCAGTTAACAACAAACCCAGACTCCAAAACGACAATCAATTCCGTCCAACACAACTCCAATCAAAATCCCAATCGTAATTATCGTGCCAAAACCCTAGGTGGTGCCGGTGGTGATCAAGAAAAATCTCGACCCAAGATGTTGAGGGTTTTGTAGAGGGGAGACCGATGAAGCTTGGGTGGCAGTAAGTTGAATTTTGGAGGTCGGGATCGATCGGAATCCGACCTGAGAGGGGTGATCACGCGAAGCACAAAACATGTGATTGCTGGTAATTTGCAAGGGTGGCAAGGTGGGGGTAGAGGGGTTTTGGTGTGGGAGGTTCAAGGAATTAGATGGTGCTGCCGGCGGGTCGTAACAGTGTCATAATTGGCTGGTGGTGTGAAATGACAATCATGCGAGAAGGTGAAAATCAGGCCCAACGGTTGACAAGGCTAGATAAGTGTGTGATCGAGGTTAGGGTGGCTTTTCCTGTCGATTTCCGGTGAAGAATCCGGCAAGAACCAACAACATACGGTCAGCAGCGACGCCGACAATGATGATGAGAAGAAGATGGGAGTAGGGTTTTTTTTTTTGTTTATATATAGGGGTAAAATGACATAATTATCCTTAGATTGTTTTTTAATTTACTATCCTATCCTTCTTCAATTAAACTTAATGGACAAATATTAAAACAAAGTGGGTATAATTGTTGTTTTGAAAGTTTTCGGATAGTAAATTGTTTTAAGAGGAAATAACTTATTCCCACCCAGACTATCGCAATATAAGTTCCCATCCCCATTATCGTTTATTCCAAATTCCCACTCTTAAACTAACACCATTAGTTACTATTCAGTTTTGAGACATATATAAAAGGGTACTATTACCAAACTGTCATTGAACCTTTAACTTTTGATTATTTGACAATAGAAAAATTGGATAATCATGTAAAAACCCAAAAATGCCCCCACAGGTATTAAATATACCCAGAATAACATTGACAATAGAAAAATTGGATGATCATGTAAAAATCCATTGGGGCTGGTTTGTTTAAATATTTAGTAGTATTTAATATTGTTTTGAATAGTTTTTTGAATAGTATTTGGTAAATATTGGGTGGATAGTATTTGAATAGTATTTAGATAATATTTGTGAAAAAATGTATATTGATATTTGTTGAAATATGATTGGATTTGGATAATATTTAAATAATATTTATGGAAAAATGTGTAATGATAAAATATAATTTGGATAATAATATTTGTGGAATAATGTGTATTAGTATTTGTTGAAATATGATAGTGAATAAGATAGTAAAAAAAAAACTTAAACAAAGAGGGCTTAACCCAAGATATTTTATAAGGTACCTAGATTCAGAAGGTTTTTAATATTTAGGAACAGAAACCGATGGTTCCGGTTTTGGTTTCAATTCTGGTTCTGGTTCTGGTTCTGATTCCGGTTAGTTCATTTATTTGCAGATATGCGGACCCACCCACCCGTAGTACTGCCTACTCTACTCCAGAGTCCAGCCTACTTCATAACTCCACATTACCCAACTCAATGAACTCAACGTTCAAAACAAAACAATGGCAAAATCCTCACAAAGATATATAATTCTCTTCATCATCATCATCATCTCCATTTCATTTCCATCAGCACTTGCATCACAGCCGTTTAAATTCAGGCGGATCCCACGGCTCCATGGAAGATTCTCGAAGCAGACGAAACCCCAACCCCAACAACAACAACAGCAGTACCGGTACGAGACTAAATATTACGAGCAGCGTCTCGACCACTTCAGCTTCGCGGATCTCCCGAAATTCCAGCAACGATACCTGATAAACACCGAGCACTGGTTGGGCCCCTCCCGCTTGGCCCCCATCTTCCTCTACTGCGGCAATGAAGGAGACATCGAATGGTTCGCCGTTAATTCCGGCTTCATGTGGGACATCGCGCCTAAGTTTGGCGCCATGCTTATCTTTCCCGAGGTTATTTGAAATTATGGATAACTAATTCACCGGAATTGAATTTAAATTCAATTGCATATATTTTGTAAATGTCAAATCGAGTTACTTAATTACGTTCATGTCTTCCATTATGTGATTGGTAGCACCGTTACTATGGCGAGTCACTGCCGTATGGAAGTAGAGAAGAGGCGTATAGAAATGCTACGACGTTATCGTACCTGACTGCAGAACAAGCTCTAGCTGATTTCGCCGTTTTAATTACTGACTTGAAACGGAATTTATCGGCTGAAGCTTGCCCTGTTGTGTTATTTGGTGGATCCTATGGTGGAAGTAAGTCAACCATTGCCCAAGTCTTCATTTTTTGTTAATTACTTGAAACTTTAGCAGCTCAAGGTAACTAATTTTTTGCGATAGGAGCATGATAAATAGCACACTGATTGATTGATCGTCATTTTGTTTACTTTAGAAAAGTAAATGTTTTGTTTACTTGTGTGGAGTTGTGGTCCAGATATTTGTTGTTATGAGATATGTTTATTAGTAAGAACATTTCTCTTATTAGTTTTTTGAAGCTAAAAATCTTATGTGCCATCCATTAATGTTTTGAGTTTGATAGTGCTTTTGCCAGAGACCTTGTTATTGTTGCATTGACTAAGGCACGTATTAGTTACGAGTGTTATTTTTATGTTTCTTTTTTGTTTCAATGGAATAGTGTTAGCGGTGTGGATGAGGCTGAAGTATCCTCACATCTCCATCGGTGCACTTGCTTCTTCAGCACCGATTCTTCAATTTGAAGATATTGTGCCGGCAGAAACATTTTATAACCTTGTATCCAATGATTTCAAGGTGTGTTATTACATTTTCTTTCACTCTAGTCTTTCTAGTTGTATATCTTGAAAGTCTATGCTGTGTTTTATCATGCTGTTACTGTCTTATATCCATAGCGTGAAAGTACCAGCTGCTTTAACACTATAAAAAAATCCTGGGGTGAATTGATATCCGAAGGTCAGAAAGAGAATGGACTTCATGAACTGGCCAAAACTTTCCGTCTATGTCGGTAAGTAATAAACAATGAGAAAATGTATGCATGTTCAGTTTAAGTAATGCGTGATCGAGTTGAACTACCTTGTTTACTCTATATTATTTGACTTTGGCTTGTTTGGTTATTCAACTGGGTATTTGATTTTACAGGGATTTAAGTAAGACAGAAGATCTTGCAGACTGGTTGGAATCTGCATATAGTTATCTGGCAATGGTGGATTACCCATATCCGTCTGATTTTATGATGCCTTTGCCTGGATACCCTATAAAAGAGGTTATTTGGGATTTGTTAATCAATTTACTATATTGCTATACTTAACAAACTACATGTATAAATCCTTAATATTCAAATTGATGTGATATAAAACTTACATATGGTAAGTTTCATTGCCTAAATCATTTTGTGTAGGTGTAGTCATAAAAGTAATCTGATAGTTCACTATGCTTTTCAACTTTTTCTGCTTATGGAAAATAATCTACTTTCTATGGTTTTTATTCTCTACTAGCAATCTTGCTGAATCTTCTGCAGACCAGCTCCTTTTTTACAGTATTTGCTATAAGATTTCAAGATAGTTTTCCCTTCTTGTCTTAGTAGTTAGGTATAGGCTGTTCTCTTGAGTGCCTTTGTATTGCTCCTATTTTTCCATGAATTTTTGAACTTCGCCAATAACAGAAATATATGGATTCATGCTGCCCTAAAGCTTTTCTTCAACTGCGCTTAGGAATTTTATATGTGGTCTTCTGGACTTTGATTTGTCTTCCATTATTTGGAAACAGTTTTTTTTATCCATTTAACTTGTTGTAGGTTTGCAATAAAATTGATAATTCTCCAGAGGGTTCTAGCATTCTGGAGCGCATATTTGAAGGAATTAGTGTTTATTACAATTACACCGGAAAAGTTGACTGCTTTCAACTGGATGATGATCCTCATGGCTTGGATGGTTGGAACTGGCAGGTCTAAGAGTTCTGTAGTGATTCAAACAATTATGCATTTGCTAATGTTTAATTTCCTTAAAGGATCATATTTATCTTAGGTTCTTTCCATTGTTCTATTTCCCACTCAGGCATGCACTGAGATGGTTATGCCAATGTCTAGTAGCCAAGATGCGAGCATGTTTCCTACATATGACTTCAACTACTCCTCTTTTCAAGAAGAATGTTGGAAGGAATTTAAGGTGGTACCAAGACCTCGATGGATAACAACGCAATTTGGTGGACACGTAAGGGATTCCTGCTTTGAAAAAAAAATGATCAATCTTATATAGTGAACATTTGTCTCTTTCTCACATCTATTGTTTGGATCTAAAGGTATTTATCTGTTTGAATTACAGATTGTGTATGAGAATTGATTCACCTCTCCCTTGCCATTTTTCTCAGTTGACTCCCTTACCATATTTTGTTTCTGTTGATATTTGTATATCAAGTATGTTGGGACTTGCATAAGCTATTTATGTAAGTGAATTGTGTAAGAAATCTTATAGCTCCAAAATGGGGGTTGATGGAATAACCATAGATGGAGATGTGGGTGAACTTGTCTTTATGCATTTTCTTGTCTTATTAGATCTCAGAAAATTATGTTTTTGTATGTTATGTGTGTTTGTGCACTTTCCCTTTAAGTCTTGATCAAGAAAAAGTTCCAAATGTCATGTAATTTACAGCTGACTACTGAGAGTTTTCTTAAGGTTTCAAAAGCGTGAAACCTAGGGTGCTTAATAGGCCACTTTATTCAGAAATGTAAAATTTTCCTCATGACATAATAAAAAGATATGCTAGAGTGAAGGACAATGTTTATATTCCCAAATTCTCATCATTGTTGCTATTTGCTTCAATTTGCTGTGATTCCCCCAAACCCCCAGCATTAAAAATTTTCAAGAGTGCACTTCCAGGAAGGGGAATAACATTGATAGAATAATCTTTGATCTGAATGGTGGTTATATTGAATGCCCATCTTTGGTCTTGTAAATTTATTTTGCCAATTGTACTGTGCTCTGCTTGCTTTGGTCCCCTTGTTTTATCTTGAGACACTTAAGTGGATTAACCTAAATCTTGAGGCAGGCAGTTAGATATGCTTATAAGTCAATTTTCAGAATCTTGTGTCCTGAAGCGGTATCATTATGATTTTGCAAGGGTCTGTTTGTTTATGCAAAATATATAATGTGGCTATGTTTGCTATTTAAATTGCTTCTTGTTATATGTTATGTATAAAACCTGCGATACTTAGTCAATGAATAGCTTGTGGTCCCAGATTCATGATACAAATACTGTGTATTCCCTGATGCTATAATTTAATTTTTTTTTTTTCCATTTCTGTCATGAAGGATATCAAGACTGTTTTGAAATTTTTTGGAAGTAACATCATTTTCTCAAATGGTCTATTGGATCCCTGGAGTGGTGGCAGGTAAATTCTTCACACAGCTGAGATGTAGCTATTGAAGCTAATTTTCATTTCTGATGGTGTTCATTTACTTGTTGCAGCGTTCTCCACAATATATCTGATACTATTGTTGCTCTTGTAACCGAAGAAGGTAATGCTTTATCTGAAATCATCTGTCAATCTACAATTATCTATATATTCTAAGGCTCGCACGCCTTCAACTCATGTTAATCTGTTGGAACTAGTTTTTTCTTTCATTTTTTAAACAATCGCAATGATTTCAGGTATGAAGGCCTTGATGCACCTATCTTACTATTTTAGACATTGGGCTACTATTTGATGAGATATTCTTTTGCAACCCTCCCTTTAGATGTATTTTGTTATTGCCTTGGTGGATTAGTTCTGTGTGATCAGTGGCTCAATTCAGTTCAAAACATTTGGGTGATTAGCTTGAACTAATATATGACAATTATCTGCCCTGGCGACTCAAGGTTGGCTGATATCATTTTGGGGATAAATTTCAGAAACTACCCCTGTAGTATCCTCAATTATTAGTCAGAATATAACTATGCACAAATCCATCATAAACTATCCGTGCAACCATATGCGTTAACTGTTGAATGGCATAATTTAAAGTCCGCTTTTTATTAACAATTTATAGGGGATAATTTGCTAAATCCCCCAAGTTTTGAGAAAATTTCATTCAACGACCCTTTATGTAGGAAATAGTCCCTTAAACCCATCCCTTTCCTTAATTTTCTCTTTAACCTAACAAACTTCACTTTTTTTTTTTTTTTTTTGTCATTTCCTTTCCAATTTCCCTTTTTACCGAACAGATTCTTTCTCTTTCTTCTCATTTTCTCAATAACCAAACAAATATCCTCTCTCTTCTTCCATTTTTGCTTCAACCAAAAAATTAACAGTTAAAAAAAAAAAAAGAAAAACCCCAAGTGAAAAAGAACTGGAAACTAAGCCATCATTGTCTATGCCTGCTGTCCAGCCATGTTGGCATGGCCAGTGCGCAATTGGCCATTCCAACCATGCATGGGCTACCTTCCAGCCGTGCCCAACACATGCAGAGCCCAATAGCTGATTGCTCCATGGGCATGCATGGCCCAGTAGCTGGCCGCACCGGCGTGGCTGGTTGGCTGAGATCAAACTGCCCAAAACCCACCCTTGGAGTTTTGTGATTTTGGGTTTTATTTCTTCTTCTTCTGGATTTTTTTTTTAAACTTTTGTAATTTTTTGTTGGTTTAGAATTATGTGGTGAAATGCTTTTTCATTTTGGGATTGATTTTGGTGAAACAGTTTTTTATTTTAGATTTGAATTGGGTGTAGTAATTTTTTATTTTGGATTCGAATTTGGTGTTTTGAATGGCTTAGAGGAACCAGTACTATAGACTTGAAGAAGTTAAATTTTGTAATTTCATATATATGAACTTGTTATATTAGTGAAAGTAGAGGGTATAAATATAATTTTTCATATCACTGTATAATTCTAACATGGTATCTTCTTTAACCTTAAACTAAGAGTATCTCCGTAATTGCTCAAAAAAGTAACCTTGATTGTAATGGTTGGTGATTACATCGGGGTTAGGGTACTGGGTGGTTTATGATTTTTTTGTGCGTGATCCTATTTTGATTGATGATAAAGGAAACTATGTGGGTTGTTTCTGAAATTTTTCCTAATTATGAGTTCAGTTGGTCAAGTTGGGCTGTTTTGTTAACATTTTACGATTCTTTAAATACCTCGCTAAAGCCATTGGCTGCATGGATCCATTTTTGTTCTTATTATGGGGACAGCTTGTTAATTATATTGTCTTTTTAGCCTTAGTCTTGCCTTTTATTGTGTAATTTTTTTCACCCGTCTCTTAGCTGGCTCAAGTCCTTTATGGGAATTATGTCTTTACTGTTACAATCATTCTTATAATCTAATTACCACCATATATGTTTTCACCTTTGAATTCGCAGCATTACCAACCTATTGACTAATCATTTACTTATTGGTACTTTGTTTGATGCCTAAATTTTAAATGTTTTTGGTTACAATTGTTTTAACCTGTGTCAGATTTAGATTTGCTTTTGTTCTACTCTTTCGTTTTCAGATATTCTAGAATCTTGAATGCATTACCAACTTATTGACTAATAATTTTTTATTGGTCCTTTGTTTGATGCCTAAATTTTAAATGTTTTTGGTTACAATTGTTTTAACCTGTTGCCAGATTTGGATTTGTTATTGTTCTACTCTTTCCTTCTCAGATTTTCTAGAATCTTGAATTTTAGGAGTTACACTTGTTTCTTTGTTTTTGATTTACTTTTCTTTTTAGCTATGTTGTTCCCTGAGTACATAAGGGTTTTTGTTTCCTGCTTATTATTATTTTTTATATTCTTTGTAAAGATGTTTCATCCCTTTGTCTAGTTACTAATACCCCATGTTGAAGTCTCATGCCATCCTTCTCTTCAGCTCTTTCCCATTGAAATATTTGGAATGAAGCAGGCAGCCCACATACCTGAAGAGACAAAAAGAGTATGAGACAACTAACAGCAAATGCATGTTTCCTATTCTAAACATCCGGGATATGAGCTAATGAAGTTGTTCTGTCAGGGTGTCTGGTCCCAAAGTTTAAGGTTTTCCTTTTTTACCAGGATTGACCCAAAGCAAGTATTGTCTCAAAATGATCAGGCTATAGCCTATAAGGTTTTTCCTCAAGGTTCTTCTCTACTGCTGCTGCCAAAGCCCTATCTGATGGTGGAGAGAGAGATAGTCCTCCACTAAATTTGCTAGTCATTGCCACTCTGTGCATGATAAACAACATCACTGCTTCATATCATGTTCATCTTTCAGTAAATTTGCATTGTATTATCTTCTTCTTCTTCTATTGGAATAAAGTGGGTGATTACTGATTTAAGTATAACATAAAGTGCCTTGGAAGTTTCATTTACTAGTAGGTTCAGGCGAACTTTTTGTTCTATAATCTTCTGCCATCTGGCAGGATGGTATTGAAAAGTCTTCACTGACCTGGAAAAGGCATAGTTCTATGACTTCTGCCTTTCACTGAATTTAAATTCTAGGAGGTTTCTATCTGAAAAAAAAAAGAATAGGGTTCCTGTGGGGGTCAGAGGTGAGAGTTGCAGAGTAAGGGGTGCTGATGAGGTTATTGGATGGCCCTTCTCAAGAATGCTGTTTATGAGGTCTTATTGGTCAATCATGTACCTGGCTCTCTATAGGGTTGCTGGACGTACTGGGCTTTGGCAACATGGGGGTTAACTATAACTTACGATCTTACAACAATTGTAAGAAGTACCTTTTGGTGTATCCTATGAAAAAGAAAAAGAAATTACCGTTGTTTTAGTGACTCCATCCTAGAATTATATGAACCTTGGTCCTTGTCGTTAAGTTCTAAAAGGTTTAGAATCTAGTGCATCAATGGATTAACCACTCACTTGTAGGCTTGATAAAGTTAGTAGCGATGCGAGAAGTTGCATTCATCAAATGGTTTTCCATAGGCCATTTTCTATGAGATAATTTAGTTATCTGTACAATATCCTGCTTATTGCTTGTCAAAAGTGAAACTACTGGAGTTCATTGCATTTTGAATCAATAAATGAATTGATGATCTGTTATGACATATTGCCTTATAGCTAAGCAGCTAAATAATTTTGCTGAAAGTGATTCTTTCCTTCTACCATTCATCAGGTGCGCATCACATAGATTTGCGTCCTTCTACTCCTGAGGATCCAGCTTGGTTGATAGAGCAACGGGAAACTGAAATAAAGCTGATTCAAGGGTGGATAAACAACTACTATCAGGGGAAGAAAGCAACTTTCAACATGTAGAGACTAAAATATGGTGAAGGTAAATATTTATGTAACTACTTTGAACACTAAAATAACTTGCTATTATAAATAGAAACACACTTTTTCATCCTGGGCTTGTTTGAAGGCGCTGTTGACTGTTTTTAGAGGGCGTATCTGTATGTACGTTGTAGGCATCAACACAAATGAAATGTGTTCATGGACTCTTGCTATCTTTCCTATCACATAGGATATTTTTCCTTTACCAGAATGCATGATTGAGATTAGGAATCAATTATTGTTGCTTGAATAAATTGCTTTAATTAGAAACTCCTTTGAGGTGACTCATGAGAAATCTATTAATGGTAGCAAAGAATTTGGTTTTATACTTGAGTTCACTAATTCTTTGTTATAAGAAAATGAATATAGTTGAGCTATAAAATTAAAGAATAAGGTTTCAAGAGAGTGGTTTAATTTAAATAATAAGGATAAATTAAAAAAAAAAGAAAATAGAAACGAATAAAATCTTCAAATAATAAATTCAAAACATGATCTGAGAAAGGATAAAGAATGGAATACACTGAATTGGATATTTAATTGTGTTTTTTAAAATTAATGACCAACATCTAAATTGATTTGGTGGTTAGCACGTTAAGAAATGTTGTTGCAGGGTTGAAATTCTATCCCTTCAAAAATTTCTATCTTTAATTTGAAGAAGTAAATAATTTTCCTTTTCAAGAGACAAATTACTTCCTTTGTAAAATGAAAATAGACCGTTTACCCAGATAAGTTTAACGTTGGTCTAACTAACTTGACAATTATGGTATTTTTAAATTTTAAATTTTTTATTTTAAATTGAATAATAACGTAGCAATATTAAAATTTTTGGAAATATTTAAGGACCAAACCAAAAATATATTCATATATATGGGAATATAAATATAATATAAATTCACCTTTTTTAAATTTGGATGGCGCGGACCATTGACTATTAGTTTCTAGTTTCCATCTTTAAACTTTCAACCGCTGATCCAAAAATCGAAGGCGGCTTTGTAGTTTTAACTTTTAAGGCTAAGCACCCAAAAGATGTTATAAAACGTCAACATTTCACCTTGTCCATATCAAGAACCTTCCTTGACAAAAACCCAATTTTATTTTATTTTCAACAACTTAGCCCAACTCGGTCCAGTAAAGCCACTTGCAGTTCTACTCTCAATTCAAGGTTCAATTTTAACTCAAATACACACAGCACAGCACTCTATCCCACTCTTTACAGAAAAGAAAAAAAAAAAAAAAAAGCAAAAGCAAAAGAAAGTGCAAGAAACGTGAAAGATAAGATTGCTGCTTTCCAATCACTACCGGATCACTGAATCTAGGGTTTTGATTCTACTCGCCGGTGATGGCGAGTCCTACCTCAGCAAGACTCGTAATCACTCCCAGTTCAAGAATCTTGCACAGTCCTATGACTGACGAAACGATCTGGAAGAGACTCAGAGAGGCCGGACTCGATGAAGAGTCGATTAAACGCAGAGACAAGGCCGCTCTCATTGCTTATATAGCAAAGCTTGAAGCTGAGGTTTGATGATTTTTCTTTAAAGTTTAATTTTCGTTGTTTCTTGATTTTATTTTTGTTTTAATTTGGTTTGGTTTGGTTTGGTTTAGTTTTTTTTTTCTTTTTGTTGATGAAACAGTTGTGAAAAACAAAAGGATTAGTATTTTTCGAATTTTCAACTTTTAAATTTAATTGTTTCTAAAGGGGAACCGGACTTAAGTGTGTGGCTTCTATCTTTAGATGAGAAGAGTAAAGAAATAGAATTATTCTGTATGGTATATGTATAATTAATTTCATGGGAATCGTTATGCTACCCGTAGTAAGAATACTGGTAACATTACCGCATAGCGGCATAACGTGTTTTGTTAACGAAAAAACTATATTAATAACTTTAATAACATTTAATGTCGATTGTTTTACAATCAATGTTGCTAATACGATGTTCTGTTTACTATATTACAAGTGTAATGTTGCACGTTATTAAATGTTATTCAAATATTTAGTTGGAACCATGATTTATCACTTTTTTGTGTAACCCCAATTGGACAGCTAAATTAGATATCGAAATTATCTGTGCTTGCATTGGTTTATGTTCATTTTAGATCTCAGCAGTTTTACTTTATGTAGATCTTTGACCACCAGCACCATATGGGCCTTCTCATATTGGAAAGAAAGGAGTTGGCTTCCAAGTATGAGCAAATTAATGCTGCTGCTGAAGCAGCTGAAATATTGCATAAGCGTGACCAAGCTGCGCACTTATCTGCTATGGCTGAAGCAAAGAAACGAGAAGAAAGTTTGAAGAAAGCTTTAGGTGTTGAGAAAGAGTGTTTAGCTAGTGTAAGATATTATTTTGAATCTTTCTTTAATTGAGTAAATATTTCCTTCCTGCGTTATGCTGTAATGATTATTTTTTAATGGATTTCTGTAGATTGAGAAGGCCTTGCATGAGATGCGTGCAGAATCTGCTGAAACAAAGGTTGCAGCTGAGTGTAAATTGGCTGAAGCGCACATTATGGTGGAAGATGCTCAGAGAAAATTTGTAGAGGCTGAAGCAAAGTTGCATGCTGCAGAATCTTTACAAGCTGAGGCTAGCAGGTTTCATCGTGCTGCAGAAAGAAAGCTGAAGGAAGTTGAGACACGTGAAGATGATCTTTCTAAGCGCATTGTATCTTTCAAGTCTGAGTATGTGTTTTCCATATTGTTTGTGTAATTTTTAAGGCACAAGCTATTTTAGTTTTATATATATTTGACCCAGTGTACATTAGGAGAGAGCTTCAAGTGAGGCAATGATGAATCTGTGGTTGCTTTACTTCCAAATTGAAATGACTAGCAAAAACTAAACAGGGGATGAGAAGAAAATGCATCTCACTTACACATTGCAACAGTTTGCTCATGGCCTTATAATTATATAGTGCTATAGATTTAAAGGAACCTTTGAAAGCTGCCTCAATAATGTATTAATTTATTTATTTTGCCATGTCTTAGTTGTGATGAGAAAGAGAAAGAGATCATTCTTGAGAGACAATCATTAAGTGAAAGAAAGAAGATTCTGCAGCAAGAACATGAAAGATTGCTTGATGCACAAACTTCGCTGAATCAAAGGGAAGACCACATCTTTAGTAGATCTCAGGAACTAAGTCGACTTGAAAAGGAGTTAGAGGCCTCAAGAGCAAGTTTTGAGGAGAAACTCTTAGCCTTAAAGGAAGAGACATACAACGTAGAACTCTCCAGGCTTTCCTTATCAAAAAGAGAAGAGGTTCATACTAGTTTTTTAATTCTTAAAAATATTTTGGTGTTAAGCTATTGTCTGTTTGAGAATGTTTCTCTTATTGGATGTTATATTAAAATAGCCTCTGTTTTTGGTGTACACAGGCCACTATTGAGAGGGAAGCTTTGCTGAATAAGAAGGAGCAGGAGCTACATTTTGCAAAGGAAAAAATTGCATGCAAAGAATCTGTGAGTTTTCTGGTCTCATCTGTCTCTTTCTTTTTTGAATAATAATGATGTGTATGATCATCGTTCTGAGTGTAGAGTGTTTTGTGATCTCTTTTTGCTTGAAGGGTTTTCATACTTTATGAATCAATGTAGTTGTGTGTTTTTTCTTTTCTTTTTTTTAATTTTGTTTTGATTGACAATGCAGGATGAAATTCAAAAGGCAGTTGCCAATCATGACTCTATTTTAAGAGTAAAGAAGTTGGAATTTGAAGCTGAGTTGGAGAGGAAGAGCAAATTGGTGGAAGATGAAATTGAGACCAAGAGACGAGCATGGGAGTTGAGGGAGATGGATCTTAATCAGCGGGAGGATGTGCTTCTGGAAAGGGAACATGACTTAGAGGTTCAGTCAAGGGCATTGGCAGATAAAGAGAAGGATGTGATAGAGAGGTCAAATCTACTTGACAAGAAGGAAAAAAGTTTGATTTCTTCTGCAAAGGAGGTTGAACTGAAGAAATCACTTCTAGAAAAAGAAAAAAAAGATGTTAACAAATTGAAGTTAGATCTTCAAAAGTTTTCAGCTTCACTGGATGACAAACAGAAACAAGTTTTTCGTGCAGAGGAGAAACTAGAGGCCATGAAAAGTGAAACTGACGAACTATCAATCTTAGAGATGAAACTTAAAGAAGAACTTGATATGGTTAGGGCTCAGAAACTGGAACTTATGGCTGAGGTAGACAAATTGCAAGTAGAGAAAACGAAGTTTGAAGCAGAGTGGGAGTTCATGGATGAAAAAAGAGAAGAGCTGCAGAAGGAAGCCGAACGTGTTGCTCTTGAGAGAGAGGCCATTTATGAGTTTCTTAAGGATGAGCGTGATAGCCTTCGACAAGAGAGGAATGCAATGCGAGATCAGCATAAACGGGATGTTGAATCACTTAACCGTGAGCGGGAAGAATTCATGAACAAGATGGTACATGAGCATTCTGAGTGGTTCAATAAGATTCAGCGGGAGCGTGCTGATTTCTTATTGGGTATTGAGATGCAGAAGAGGGAACTTGAGGACTGTATTGAGAAAAGGCGTGAAGAATTAGAAAGTTCTTTTAGAGAAAAAGAGAAGACCTTTGACGAAGAAAAGAAGAAAGAACTTGAGCATATTAGCTGTCTTAGGGAGAAAGCAGAGAAAGAATTGGAACAGGTTACTTTCGAAATGAAGAGGCTTGATGCTGAGAGAATGGAGATCAATTTAGATCGTCAGGGAAGGGACAGGGAATGGGCAGAACTAAATAATTCAATTGAGGAGTTGAAGGTGCAAAGACAGAAATTAGAAAAACAGAGAGAATTGCTGCATGCTGATAGAGAAGACATTCAAACTGAGATTGAACACTTGAATAAATTGGAGGATTTGAAAATAGCTGTAGATTATATGGCTGTGAGTGAGATGCAACACTCAAGGCTGGAGCATACCCAGCAGAAAAATTCTGCCCGAAGATATTCAAAGCCGCAAAGTACCGTATCACATGTTGATTTGGTTTCACGAAATAATCTACATGTTACTGACAATGGCAATGGGTTTAATTCTCCTCCTGTGCAAAAAGAAAATGGTTCTTCTCATCCCAGCTCTGCTCGCTTCTCATGGATCAAGAAATGCACTGATATATTGTTTAAATCTTCCCCCGAGAAACCCTCATCGAAGGATGAGGATAAGTCTCTGATGTCTGACCATGAAGATGCAAGCTTGGCTACTTCTAGTAAGAGGCGATCCGTGAGATTTGCATTTGGAGAACCAAAAGTGATACTTGAAGTTCCATCTGAAGATAAGGATGCCAAAGGAACGCAAGATTTGAAATCTGAAATCAAGAAAGATTCTGCTGAAAATTGTTTGCAATCAATATCAGAGGATGGACTTCAGGCTGGAAGGAAAAGAAGGGCTGATAACTATGTTTCCAGTGAATTTGTTGATCCATCAGAACAGCAAAGGCAGAAGAATAAAAAGAGGAGACAGCTACAAGATGTTCCTGCAAATCCATCTGAAGAGGCCACCACCCACCAGTAAAAATTCTTTTCCTCTATAATCAGTTTCTTTGCTTCTAATCTTATCCTTAAAATTTCTTGATGTGTAGTAGCTTCTACTTCGAATTACAATTTGAATCATTTGATGTATTTGTTTCAGTGTAATTTCGAAAGAACTAAGTGTGCAAGAGGATCAACATGCAGTCATCTCATCGAGTAATAATCAAGGACGTTCTGAGAAGACCAGTGTATTAATTATAGATAAAATCATTAGAATTTCAGAAGTGACTCGTGAAAAGACTGATGCTCAAGATATCATCAATCAAGAAAATATAGGTCATTTGCAGAATCCTGTTGCTGGACCAGATCTAGATGTTCTTAACGCTGGAGGAAAGAATGTTCTTTCAGATTCTACACAAGTAGAGACGGGAAATGTTAAACAAATTACTGAGACTAGTCAGGTAACAACTAATGTTCTCAGATCATATTTATCATGTATTTTCATGTAATAAACAGCATGTGGTACTTGTTACCATTTTTATTCCTGCATTTTCCAAATTATGTGTTTGTGTTATGATTGATTGGTTGTTTTGAATCCATTTTTTAAATAGACTCTGGTGATGTCTATCTGTATTCTGTACTATACTTTTTGTCACTTGCATCTCCAGCAAGGATTTTGATAGAGTGCTCAGAAAAAATGTGTACCATTAGGAGATAAAGGACTGTTACCTAGAATGTTCATCTTAGGTTAATTACATATCATCATTTGAGATTTTATGACCCTAAGGTTAGGTGTTCTTATGTCCTTGAAGCGACACAGTAAGTATAGTTCACTGCAGTTGTTCTTTTTTATTTTTGGATAAGAAACAAAGCAAAACACATCTTTCTTAATATGGCCAAACAACAGCTTTAGATATCATTTTACTGCATCTTTCATTAGAGAAAATATGGCGATCTACTTTATTAATATTTGAATTGTATCTGTCCTTAATCTTCTTTTTTTCTGGGAATTGTTGAGTTTTCAGTCACAGAAGTTAGGGATACATTTTGATTTATTTGTTTAAAGTTGTATTATGTGTTCTCTGATTTCCGTTTACAGTCACTGACTCAGACTCTGGCACATATCATGATGGAAGTTTCTTGTATTGGCTACTCCATGGCCTGTGCCATTAATAGTTTGAAGTGTACTGCTATTTTTTTCCTATATCCTTTTCTTTTTTGTTGTGATTGAAATTCATAGCCTATTTTCTTTTGTAGTTTCAGAAAGATGATGTATCTGGAAAGAGTGATCAGAAGCTTAATGAGCATGATCTTGGCCAATCTGACAATTCTAAGGAAGATGAGCAAATTTCAAAGAGGACAAGATCAAAAGTGAAGAAGTAGAATTCTGGAGCCGCACCGCTACAGTTCAGTATTTTAGAGCAGTCTTGCACAGAAGTACCTTTCTTTCTCTTTCTGGTTGTTTCATTTGTCTTAGTCCTAGATAAACAGTAGTAAATTAACTAATTACAATTACATTTCTATGTGATACAGGTTACTATTTGGTATTAACAGTTGGAGGATTTTAGTCAATATCGCGGGCAGACTTTTTCTTACCCTGGCCCAAATTGTAGATGACTTAGCTAACTATGATCTTGTGAGATATTTGTAAATGTTTTGTCCATCCTATATGATCTTTCCTTTGTGTGGGGGTTTCTTTAGGGCAGTTGGTGGTTCACATTTTACTTTGTATTATGGTATGGCTTCTGGATTTCCTACTATGTTATTTGGTGAGTGGTAGATTACTTTTGCGTAGGTGATTATATCTACCGACTCCTGAAATTGGTGGTGATGAGTTTGGAATGCAGATTGACTTTTGTTGTTTTTATTTGAAGAATACAGGTGGTAAAGTTTCCTACACCATGTTATTACCGCAATTCTCCTTCACTAACCAGAAATTTGTAGTAGCAATTCCTATATTTGTGTTTCTGTTGGGAATAGTATTAGTGTATTCATGGTTGATCGGTTTATAACCGGTTTGATCCCTGGTTTAACCGTTAATCTAACATGTTTGATATCTAACAAAAACACTTTGATAAATACTCATCCTTTGAGCCATTAATTGGCAAATTTGTCTATCATTTTTCCCAAAAAACACCTTTTTCGCCGACTGCCAACCTAGGTTAAACCAGTCAGGCCTGGGCGGGTTTTAAACATTGGACTCAACAACAATATCAGTGAGCACCATCCTCGTGATAACGATTGTATTGTAGGATGGTATTTGCTTCCAAATAACCAATACAGAAGCATCACCCAAGCAAAACTAATTATACGTTAACATGCCAAAATAGTGCTTTCACTGAGTTTTCAATACGATTATTATGACAAACTTCAGGTATCTGTCACTGTTATGAAGCTTGCCAATCTTTTTGCAATTGTCTCGATAGTCTAATAAGTGTGTTTTTAGTGGGGTTCTATATGTATATTGGTAGCTTTATTTATATGGAAAGATAAGATCTTCCACCTATTATTTATTGATATATCTCTCAAGATTATCCCTTCGCATTTTTCATTTTCTCTCATTAAAAGATGGTTAGTAGGTTTTACGTCATTCTCATACATCATTTCGTTTACATTATTATGTGATAAAAGATAATGAGTTGATTTTAAATTAAAAAATAAATTTTAATCTAATTATCTTTTATCACATAATGATATAAGAAAAATAACGTATGAAAATGATGTAAATTTAATATTACTCTTAAAGGGTTATTTTAATTAATTAAAGAAAAAGTAATACTACATATACATCATTTCTATATATCATTTTTCATATATTATTATGTGACAAAATATGATTGGATGATTTTTAATTAAAAATAAACTTTTCATTTTATTATCTTTTATCACATAGTGATGTATAAGAAATGATGTATAAAAATGATATATATATATATATATATATAATATTACTCTTAAAGAAAATTATGTCTTTAAATATTAACATTAAAAAGTCATCGTAACAGTTGTAATTAACACAAAAACAATGGTTCCCAAATCCCAAATATAGAAAGAAGCATTAGTATTTGAATAATGTTATACATATACAAATTTTGTATATATCATTATGTGGTAAAAGATGATTGAGTAAAATTTTATTTTTTAATTTAAAATTAATCAATTATTTTTTATCACATAAAATATATATAAAAATATTGTATGAAAATGATATATGTGTTAATATAGTATGAAAATAATGTATGTGTTATGTATTATTGTTAGGATTCGATAGTTGTAGAATGTAGGTTAAAAACCGAGTCCAGTCAAATAAAAAGAGTAATAAACTTCCACCCATACTCAGCAGCCTCCGCTGACCCTATAAAAACAAAGACAAAATAAAAACACTGAGAGAGAAGAGCAAGGGAAGAGAAAGACTGGAAGAGAGAGAGAGAGAATGGAGAGCATCGCAGTGTTAACAGGCCTTCAGCCAACCAATTACCTCTCACGTAACACTTGTAATCTCCATCTACCTCCTCCCTTCTTCTCCGCTTCTCAAAGGAAACAACATTTCCTTCCTCCCCCTTCTCTCAAGGTAACCGATTCACTATTTTTCATTTCAATTTTTACTTTTCTATCTCTTTAATTTTCCTTTGATTTCAACTCTCTTTGCAGCTTCAAAAGCCAATTTATTTCTCTTCTTGCAATGTTAATCAACCCCCTTCTCCTTTCACTCGTTATGCTGTTTTATCTGATACTTTCAGGTTTGTACTTGTTTTGTTTTGAATTGGATATTCGCATGCAATTCTTGAAATGAATGATCGATAATGGATATAGATGTGTTTCAAAGTACTATTATATTATATACACATATATTATTTTAAGGATTATGGTGAGTAATTATTACTTGTGTTTTTCTGGTTTGCGTGTATATTGGTTTGGTATATAGCGACCAAAGGACTGAATTGGCGGACATAGACTGGGACAACCTTGGATTCGCGTTTCTTCCTACTGATTATATGTATGTGATGAAATGTTCGCGGGATGGAAACTTCTCTAAAGGTGAATTACAGCGTTTCGGTAATATTGAGTTGAGCCCATCAGCTGGTGTTTTGAATTATGGTCAGGTTAGGTTTTAAATCTTTGCAATGCTGAATTTTCACCTGAATTATATCATATTTGATCTTCAGTTTTTCATGTAGTATGTTTCTGTGCGGCAACTAAAACTTTACAAGATAGGAAAACAGAATCAAAAGGATATGTCAATTGTGTATTTGATTGTTGGTAAATTACATTTTTTTTTAAGTGAAGTAAATTCTAGGGAGCTACCTTAACTAGTGTATTAATTTCCCTGCACATTGCTGTAGATAATTTTTTTGAAATGTTAATTTTTGGTTAAATTACTTTATATAAGAGATTTTCTTCAATGATTGATTGTGTTATGAAGATCTTTTTTATTGGAAAAACGTCGTTTTTAGAAGATATCAATTACAAGGTTCCTCACCTCTGTTTAGGCAAGCTCTTGAACTTTTTTGTTGTTAAAAATATTCTAGAATATTTCATTGATCTCCTCTAAAATTTGGCTAAAGTATAGCTGGATTTTGGTTTTCTAATTTTTCAGATCTTTCACTTGAACTTTTGGCGTTTAATAGAAACATCCTTGAAATTTATTTAAGACTTTGCCTAAAGTCCCCGGGAGTTTATCAAAATCATCTGTGTAGTTAAGATCATCAGCCAAAAAATAAACCATTCAGGTCCATCAAAATTTTTGTATCAGGTAGTGTGAGATGGACCATTTAGATAGTATAGAAATGAATAACGGATAAGACATTCCTGCATTTGTGAATATTTATTTTCTACCATTGCGAATTTAAAAGTAATAGAAAATAGCAGATAATGGAAAGACATTGTCTAGGGGAGTTGCAGTGCTCACTTCATTAAATGACTAGCTGTTGAAATATTTTACATTGGGGGGGTTGCAGTGCTCACTTCGTTAAATGATTAGCTGTTGAAATATTTTACATTTTTGAAATATTAAATGATTACATAGGGGTAAGCACCAGCTAGTGTAGTTGATAAGACCAATTATAGGTGTATAAGATGTTTTTGGAATCAAAACCATGATTTCCTTTTGTGTTGGGGGAAGGGGAGGTGAGGGAGTTGGTGATTTGAGGATTTTGAGGGCTAAAAGAAAAAAAAGGGAAGATATAATAAAGGAAGTTGTAAAATTCTTCAATTAAAATATTAATTCAATTGGGTCAATTTCATGATTATTTATCTTTTTTTCTTCTTTTGCTTATTTGTAACTAGGGATTATTTGAAGGTCTGAAAGCCTACAGGAAAGAAGATGGTAGTATACTTTTATTCCGACCTGAGGAAAATGCACAGCGAATGAGGATGGGTGCAGAAAGGATGTGCATGCCATCACCATCAATTGAACAGTTTGTGGAAGCTGTCAAGGCTGCTGTTTTGGCGAACAAACGTTGGGTATAAAATGATTTAATTTGGCACTATGAGTTTTTGACTTTTGTTAGTGACTTGAGTGGTTAGTAACTGCTCTTGAATCTTTCGTTGCTAATATTTCATTTCAGATTCCCCCTCCTGGTAAAGGTTCTTTATATATCAGGCCTTTGCTAATGGGAAGTGGAGCTGTTCTTGGTCTTGCACCTGCTCCTGAGTATACTTTTCTGATTTATGTATCACCTGTTGGGAACTACTTTAAGGTTTGTTACTTTTTGTTGCATGCAAATTACAACTTAGTTTGTGACCTAAGACTTAGTGTCTTTACCTTGTTCTCTGTCACTTCTCCATTATCTGCTTTCTATGATATATTTTCCCCTCATGCACATACTGTCACACAAACTTGCACATATGTAAACAAAATAATAATAAGTGAATGCTTGCTTTATTATAATGTGGAAAAGTGTTGTTACAATCAATCATGGTTTGCTATCTGCTTATAAATTATGACTCATTACAGACATTTTAGATCTAGAATTCTAGATGCAATTTCTGAATTTCATGCTCAATCTTATTTGAAGTGACGATGCAATCTCATGTTTTCTCCAATTTTTATTTCATAAATATTGATGAATTCAAGTTTTCTGCTTAAAAAAAAACATTATGAAGTACTATTAGCAATTAACAATTAGCAATTCTATGAGAATAAATATAAAAACTATTCCTCATCCGGAGATGGAATACATGCCATTGTGTATAGTGAATTTCATTGCTTGCCCTTTATGACTGGTGGAAATTTGGTGAACGAGTGACAATGTATTTGGGCAAGCAATGTTTGTGGTGTGTGTGCTTATATTTTGGTTATTTATCATTAGTAATATTTTTAAAGGATTAGATGTTTTGTATGTGCTATCTTAACTCTGTGGAATCTCTTTGGTTTTAATTTCTTATGGATAGCTATGGCACATCCCTTACAACAACACTATTAATTGTAGTGTTTATTTTTGCAATGCTAGGAAGGCATAGCACCAATACATTTGATTGTTGAGCATGAATTACATCGTGCAACTCCTGGGGGTACTGGAGGCGTAAAAACTATAGGAAACTATGCTGCGGTAAGCCAGCCTTTTAGTAGCTATTTGAGTG
Source organism: Toxicodendron radicans (assembly GCA_009867345.2). NCBI lineage: Eukaryota > Viridiplantae > Streptophyta > Magnoliopsida > Sapindales > Anacardiaceae > Toxicodendron > Toxicodendron radicans. Next base: position 7,033,233 of record WYDK02118157.1, read on the forward strand.
TCAATATTCTTTTTGAAGAGATTTGTTTTATTAGTAATTTTGGTTTTTGGTTTGTTTCATAAAGTTCTCTTCATTTTGTTTGAACCCTAAAATTATGTTTTTCTTTGTTGCTGATTGCTAGGTTTTGCCTACTGATAGGTTGATTAAATCTAGGTTTTCTGAATTCTTATGTTCTTTTGAAATTTCTTCCTTGTATATTTCTTTCTTGACAATGTAAAGTGCCTTCACAGTTAGATTTACCTCTTTTTCTGTTGTTACGTATGGAATCTGTATCTTGTGGTAAATCAGGGAATGCCTGAGCACATTATTATAAAAGTGGATGACACCATTATCATAGCATGGTTAACCTTTTGGCAATGAAGATGGGTTAAAATGTTTAACATCTGAATCATTAAATTCCTTAATCCCTAATATATTTCCATGATTCAAAATTTTATTTGTAGGTTCTAAAGGCTCAATCTGCTGCAAAGGCCAAAGGCTATTCTGATGTTCTTTACCTAGATTGTGTTCACAAGCGATACCTGGAGGAGGTTTCCTCTTGCAACATTTTTATTGTGAAGGTATTACTTATTTTTAGTGTAATTTTCTTTTGTTACCATAATTTCACCTGTCGCTCAAGTATGGAAGAAAGATGAATAATTGTTTAATATTTATTCCTTAATTGAAAAAATATGCATTCATCTTATTCTTTCCACGAGGATGTCATGCAACAAATTGCATAGAGACAATTGCATGCAGTTAATAATGCTTATGAACATCAAACGTCACATGTCTCTGCTGTTATTTTTACCTATAAATTATGTCATTTGTCATCTTTTTTGGGGTTCAAGTAGACTCCAACTTTCTTGTATGTGAGAGGTCTACGTGGATGTGGGGCCCTAGCTAGCTTTTTCAAGGAAATTCATAACAAAGCACGCCAAACCATGGCTTGAAAGGCATTCTGCCATCTAACAGGTGTGGTGTCAGCAGCTAGGCTGGTATGACCACTGCTTAATGTGCTTCAGGGCAGTGGGGCACTGTAGCTGTGGAGACACAGGTTTGTTTGAGGTATTAGTCTGTTTGGCTAGAGTGTGAGTTTATTGAGATAGACATGCATCCTTTCTACCTTGAAGGTGCTTGCCTGTCTGGTTGCCTTCAGGAGGACAGGCTTTGTCAATCTGCCATGTGATCCGTCATCTTAAGTATAATTTTTACCGAGGAGTACATATATTGTAATTTCTAATGAGGGTCCTTTGAATGAAAAGATACTTGGATTTCCTTTAGCAGCTAGTGATTTTGTTCAAAAGGGTTTCATGCTTCTCCTCGCTCTACCTGGATTTTACTTCAATTTCCAAGATATTGCCTTGATGTTACTAAGTTGAGTCTTCTGGGGCTTTCAGGCCACTAGGACTGTTGAATGCCATTGGTAAAAGGTCCATTCTTGTAAATTCAGGGATCAGTATAAAGGCAAGTAATGCAATACATCCCAAGATTAATTTCCAAAATCTCATCACCAAGTGTCAAGTGACGTGTCATCCTATGTAGTTTTGACACTTAATTTACCAAAGCTTTACTTCATTTACATGTCAACCCCGCATAGGATTACACATTACTTGGGATGAAAATTTTGGGATATCTTTTGGGATGTGATAACACCGACTCATGAGATGTTGTGAGATAGTGGTCAAAGGAAGAGAACTTTGAAGTTTGGGATTGGTTAATCTTAAATGTGTGTAAATGCAAGCTTTCATGTTGCTGCAGTACATAGATAAATGCATGTGTTTGATTTTCAAGCGGTCTGGACATTCTCGTATTTTTTTGAGAAGACCTAGACATTCTTGTATTAGATTATTATGTTGTAATTTTCATTATTTTTCTCATTTATGCATTTGATAATAACCATTTTTCCAACAAATTTTCTGTTAGATTATTGAATCACCGACTATTATCATGAGAACCACTCAGAAATTAGTTCTCAAAAGACTGACAATCTCAAAAGACACCTCTGTACTCTATTTCTCATATTGCGAGATATATTTACCATTTGTCCTATTTTAGGGGTATGATGACTGTCATTTTCCCTGTAGTTCCTTTCTCTCTCAATTTTACCTATGCTATCTGCAGTTTAATTTATTTGAATTGATTTACTTTTTGGGTTATGCGTTTTGTTTGTTATGAGGAAATGGTTTATTTATTATGATTTGCTTGTGTTTATAAGTTGGCTGTGTAATTGATTAAAAGGGGAAAAAAGAAAAATCGTAGTTAAGTAGCATTGAAGCTTTCAAATATTGCTATTTCTGGTTTTAGAGAATGTGGTTTATTTTCTACTATGATCCCTTGTATTCTCTACATGTGTGTTATCAAGTCACTGTGAATACTTTGCATGTTTTTTTATGAAATTTAGAGGCAGTTAGAGCTGATACATTCTCATTTATGATATGTTCCTAGGATAAAATTATCTCCACACCTGCAATCAAGGGGACAATCCTACCTGGCATTACAAGAAAGAGTATAATTGATGTTGCTCGTAGCCAAGGGTTTCAGGTAATGTTTAAGCTGCCATGGGTTAATATTTTGATTGATTTCTTTCTTTTTTTCCCCTTTGCAACATTGTGAAATCTGGAAGGATGGAAATTCGAGCCTTTTGAGAATAGTGCTCAATTTATTGAGAACAATCTTATTTTGATGCTGGTTTCATGGATGGAAATTGTTCAAACATACAGTCTAGTTGGTATTAATGTGGTACATGCACAGACAAATAAGAGCTCCTGCATACGGGATATCTACAATATTTCCAAAGCTTGGTTTGAGGCTTAAAAAAGAGCCCAAAACTTCCAAACTCACAGTTTAGGATATTTTAAGTATTTAATAATTTTCCATTGCATAATCAAATCAATGTGCGAGACACGACCCTTCTTATTGTAGTGACATAGTCCCCCAACTTGTAATCTGAGCTTACAAATCTAAAAAGTTGCAAAATGACCTCTTAAATTCTTGCATTTTACACACTTAATATGTCTTCTTAATATTGTGAGTGTGCTTGGAATTTCTTTTTTTCTTTCATTTGATTAATTCTTCACTCTCTCTTCCACCTACACTGTTCTTCATTGAATTGCTCATCTAGTTGGAGTTAGAGAAAATGTGTTTTGGTATTCTGAAATTGTCTGTTTGTCTCTAGTTCAACTGACTTCCTGTATATCAGTGATAATTTAGTTCTGGATAGTTGCATTGGCAGCTTGTCATTTGTTGGCACAAGCTGGAGTAAGTAGTAGGTCCTTGAATTGGTTTGATTTCTCAGTGGTCATCTGAACTTGCAGGTTGAAGAACGCCTTGTGACAGTTGATGAATTGCTTGATGCTGATGAAGTATTTTGCACAGGAACAGCTGTGGTTGTATCACCTGTGGGTAGCATCACTTATCGTGGTAGAAGGTAAAAAGCTCTTGGCTATCTAGTGAATGGATCAAAAACCATCTCTTCATGTTTTAATTTATTTAATTACTGGTCTCACTATATATATTAAATGGGGGAATCAATTCACCAAATGAAATGTATTAATAAGGATTCTGTTTATATATGAGGTTTGCTAATAACAGCAGCTGGTGAGGTGGCCCTTCTTAATCAAAATCTTATTTCCTTGGGGAAGAGTGCATATAATTAAAGTTCACCCTTGAATTGCCTCCTGCAAGTGCTCAATTGGGGGTGTCCTGAGCAGGGTTGATAATATTGAATTTATAACACAGAACGTAAAATCTTACGTTGGTGCAGGGTAGCATATGGAGATGGGGGTGGTTTCGGTATTGTCTCAGAAGAACTATATTCCGTGCTTACCCAACTACAGATGGGTCTTATAGAGGACAAGATGAGTTGGTCCCTCGAGCTGAACTAGTCATACTTGGTACAAATTCTAGTTTGCATTTTGAATTTGGTAGTGCAGTTGCAGATGAAAGAACGTCTTTAAGTATACAATGGTAATTAGAAGTTTCTTTAGTTTGCTTTCTTGTCAAGTAGATTACATATAAATTCCGAAAAATCATGTTTGGTATCTTCTTATTTCTTTTTAATTTTTAATTATTAGTAGAAATAAGTTCCATTGCACAATTATTCATGTTCATCTCATAGTACACTCAGCTACACTTGGTATGTTATGGTGGCTGAATATAATATTAAGAGAAAGCTGAAGTGTGCACGTCTTATTGTAATTCTAATAAATGTAAAAAAATCAAGTGAATATGGACTGCTATTTGATAGCATTTCTGCAAATTACATATATATATATAAGGAGCAATATATTTCTGGAAGCTGTAAGTATTTCTCAGATACATAGGTTTAATGTGTTATGATCCTCTAGTTATGGGATATTAAACATTATTAGATAGTTCTTGGATTGTTAGATCTCATGATTTTAAGATCCCACTGCCATTAAGCATATCTTGATTTTTTCTCTAGTGCCCACATTAGAGAAATGAAGTTTGTTTCTATTCCCAATACCAAATGCGTACCTGCAGCATTAGGATATTATTAAAATATAATACGAAAAGAGGAGGGTGACAAGCAATACCCAAAGATATATTTAATTTAAAAACAATTCCATCAAGACGGTGGTAAATACTAAATACAAGTATTAGCCTTGTGGGAACGGTCTAATAAAGATACCACAATCTTCAATTAAGTCATAATTGTGTTACAGCCATTACCACTCAAACTTGAAAAGCATCTACATATATATATATATATATATATTATATATTGGGAAGGATTACCTGCATTTTTTGTCTTATCTATACTTTTATTGACCTTCGCAACCTTCTTTTCTAAAGTTTTTCAACACAATAAATTATAAAAACAAAAATATTTGTACATGGATTGCTGAATGACTTTTGATGTTTGATTGAAGAGGGAAGAATCGCTTTAGAAAGTTTCTATTCATTTCTTTCTTAAAAGCATTTGTAATAGTCAATTTTATAGAATATTTCCCATAATTCTTAAGTCTTTAACATGAGGTCAATGTGTGGCTACATCTATCACTGTGATGTTACACTACGTATTGCTGACCCAAATCTTAGCTAAATTACCTGATTTTTTTATTCCTAAAAATCTGTTTTCTTTTCACTTATTTTACTTTACAACAAAACTATCAAATTAATTATACTGGTTTCAATAATAATGTTATATGTGTATAGGGAGCAAGTTATAACCTCAAATATATATATATA
>WYDK02118157.1:7113556-7123778 GCA_009867345.2 Toxicodendron radicans
TTTCTCCCTCATATTTTATATATTCTCTTTTAAATTATTCTATAACAGATTTTTAACCTCAAAATGTTGAAGGGGTTCTTATCATTGAAGATATAACTTGAGAAATTTCTATCAACAATGTGTTACTTATTCCAAATCTTAATATAACAGGCATGTTTTTTTAAGAAGAAATGGTGTAGGGATAAAAGAAAAAGGTAATTTTTTAATTTCGAAATACTTTTTTATTAATTTTGATGAACTCAATAAAATGAGAGAACAATTTCAATTTTCAAATATTTGAAAAGGCTCTCGCGCCGCATGTGGAGGCAAAATGAGGCTAAATTCAATTATAATTTGGTATCTACAGACTACAGGCCCTGTAGTACAGGGTGGTCTCACTCTCAAATGCTGGCCTACTAATTTCTCGTCCAGAAATGTTAGAAATGGAGCTAGACTCGCAATCGATAAATACAAAAATACAATCAACTTGAGGAACTTTCTATATCTCTTATAAAAATGCAGAACAACTTTAATAAAAAAAAATAAAATGGTTTGATACAGATTAGTTGGTACAAAATTGTAAGGGTTGGTTGTCACCCCAGATTAAAAAAAAATGCATGCATGGAAAGTGGATCAGAAAGATTTTCTCTTTTTGTGTTTACGAGTATCATTACCATCTCTTCCCTCTTTCTTCATCCCACCTTTGTGAGCTCTCTTTGGTCCCTGAGATCAGGTTTGGTGCAATATAATGTTAGAAAATATTTTTCATGGAGAATAGATATAGCACAATTTCAAATTAACCAGGACTGAAGGATTGTTTAACTATGAACAAGAACACGTATACCTCAGCGGAGAAAGTCTTGAGAGGATCGCCATTTTTTCTAGATTTTCTCTTAGATCCTTGGCGACGAGAAGGGTTACTATTTCCCATTGCAGCTCTTGCCAGTTTGACCATTTTGCGGGCTTCTTGAGTTGTTGGGTCTAAGAGGTAGTCAGGTACGTCGCGTAGGTGAGGAGCTGGGGGCTTCTTGCTGAGGACCTTATCGTGTTTCAACAGATCTGCTCAAATACACCATCATCCCACATTAAAATTTCACATGAATAACATGGATACTGACACCAAAAGGAAATGAGAGAACAGTTTAGACATATCCGTCCAAAATTTTTCATTACCTAAGTCCTTTGGATTAACTTCAAAATGAGCCTTTAACCTAAGAAAAAGGAAACAGATGGCACGATATCAGTGAAACAGAATATTAAAGTTGGTATACAAATTTTACATTGAAATGGAAACACAGGCTAAAATTGTCAATTGAACACAAATAATTACAGATCAACTGGAACTGCAACTACAGTCGTTAAGAAACAAAAAATATCAGAAAATGATACAAAAGAAAAATAACGAAAAAAGAAAGGAAAAAAACACTAATCGTGAATCTCAAACTGGAAATAAACACTAATATGGATAATTTCGATGTATAATAAATTCTACAACAGGAAATATGGTGAACAAGACTCCCGATAGTCAGCAGTTACTCACTTTTCAGAGTTGATAATTTCATTTCTCAAATCCTGAGCTCGTGATTCTCTGACAGCAACTTTTGTCACACTCTTAGCAACATCCTGCAAGGGTCACTATTGCCATCAATAAGGTGCTTCCTAAGGCAGCTATTTGAACCAAAAAATTAATAGCTTGGACAGGCAATGTAAAACACCAACAAGAATAAAAAATAATGATTCACAGAGAAAACCATAGTGTAAACACCCTTCACCCAAATATCCCACACGTGACAACATTAAAACTTCACAGCATGAAGTGACCTAAGATCTATTTGAGGCAACAAATACATGGGGAAATAATTCTTTACTGCAAAAACATTTGTTACTGCACCAGTAACTTTGCTAATAATGCTAGTCCTTTACTGCACAAGAATGCTACTGCATCAGAAGGGACAGCTTCTTTTGTACCAATGATGGCAAGAGAATTTTACTCGTTAGAAAAAGACAAAGGGACAGCAAAAATAATTCTTTTAACAACATTTTGCATAACTCGTACAAAGGGAAAAAAATCTAGCAACAAAAGTAGCAATCATCATTTAAAAGATTTCTTAAACTGTAAATCCCAACCTTTGCCAATAAATTATAAATATACAGCTTAAAACTACTTTTCCATGGATATGTATCCCAGATAACATAAGAAGATTGATTGAAAAGTAGTTGTCAATCAAATGCAATCAAATAAAGATAGTGTATCAAATACACAAGAAAGAGTCACCTCAGCTCTGTATCGTAAAGATTCCACTGCATTCTTAGTGAGCAAAGGAAATGGTGCAATAATATATGACTCCTTGTTATCTTCATAACCCACAAAAGATTTAATTTCTTCAAAGACTTCCATCTCATCAGGAGAAACCTGTTAGCAGAACAAGTGTAGAATATTAAAACATTGAGGAAATCATACGTAGTAAAAAGAAGAAACATATAATCCATTTATCACTGTCAGCATCACCCGTAACTTGATTTATTTAAGAATACAATAATACTACACGTACAAATAAATCTTACAAAGATTTTTATATGACGTGATGTGACATAAAATGAGTGGAAGAGTGAATACAAAAAGTCAAACTCATTATATTCACTATTCTGTTCATTTTTTGTCACATCACTTTGTATAGAAATCTGATAGGAACTCACTTCAATATCTCAAATAATTGGGTTGGGCAATGGGTCTTATTGGGCTTGGGTAGAACTCACCTTGAAAAACTGGCTTGCCAAGGGAGGATGGCCAAACTTTTATAACCCACATGCCCACTCATTTCCCTTCCAATGTGAGATCCTAACACACCACCACGCTTTTTCAACTAACGTCCACGTCGGCCTCTTTACCCCATAGGTGACTTCGCAAATCCCCTTACCTCCGGCCTCCATACCCTTCCTCAGGGTAGCAGCCCGGGCCCAAGGTCAGCCTACCACGCAGGCGTAGCCACGTAGGCGCAGGACCATGGCTCTGATACCATTTGATAGGAACCCACTTCAATATCTCAAATAATTGGGCTAGGCAATGGGTCTTATTGGGTTTGAGTAGAACTCACCTTGGAAAACCAGCTTGCCAAGGGAGGGTGCCCAAACCTTTATAACTCACATGCCCACTCATTTTCCTTTCAATGTGGGATTCCTAACAAAATTTTTGTAAGATTTTTTTGTACGTATAGTATTACTCTTAAGAATAATATATACAACTTTCTTAATAACAATCAATATAAAAGATGACACAGAAAGACAATGGTTTCTAATTCTAGTAGACCTAACCGTTACTTGAGCCAAACCTCAAAGACCAACTTGTACATATCTCTATTGTAGATAAAATGCATTGATATCATAAACACTTTTTCTGTTTAGTGTTGTTAATGTGTGCCCTCAAGGACACACGTTACAAAAACAAAGATAAATAATGCACTCATAAAAACTCAAAAGCTCACTTAAGTATAAGAATCATGAATGATTTAGGACAGAAATGCACAACGAAAAGTGTACTTTTAGATACCCTAAGCATCCTGATTGTAGTCATACCGAAGGCCAGGTTCAAGGTCGTCAAGGTATATGATCATATGATTAGTCTTCAAGGAGGAAAGGTAAGGGAAGGGTATAACTTTTGCTTGAGCCATTATGCATATTATGCTGGATATCCAATGGTGATAGAGGAAGAACAAAAAAAAAAAAATTAACACATGATCCAGTCACATCCAGTATATCAATAATGTTCCAATGTTCTACTATTATTAGATAGAGACCAACGGCCATTCTGCAAAACTTTTGTTCCCTGCACAAAATTAACCTCCATTTTGTCTGAAAACTCACCAGAGATACTGAAGCACCGGTATTGTATGCTCTTCCAGTACGTCCAATTCGATGTACATATCCTGCTGCATTTTGAGGCATTTCAAAGTTTATAACCTGGAAGAAGAAAAGACCATTATAGCACTTGTTAGACATGATATGATTTTGACCCGTCCCCATAAAACAAAAAGAAGATGACATCTTAACAGCACCAGAAACAGTAAATGCAGGAAGCACCATCAGCAACCAAAAGCACTATTGTTTTCTTTTTACACCCCCATGTCCCTCCCTTGTGGCGACATGGAGGCATAAAAAGGGGAATCCTATCAACTTGCTCTGACATAGGATTCTATGCTCATGGGCTCGGTCATACTTCACCATTGAGAAACAAAAGAAGACTTCCATCTCCAAGTTTCACTCAAGTGTAGCCTGGTTCTTTTTAATGTGAAGCAATGTCAAACCAAAATACCCAACAAGCATTAGCGCTCCCTGAAAAGGAGGTGTATTATTCCATTCCATTTTGAAGATCAGGGCATAAGTGATAAATTAACCAACCATGATCCAGAACCAAGAATCTAATAGTCCAATCATGTTTGTTTTAGACCACATCGGCTACACTTGGTTCCAAATAATAGTTGAAGGAGTAAAAGCCTATGGCACCTAAAAGGATTGCATTGCGACAAACAACAAGTCTATTGCTCCAACAAGAATTTAAAAACTCCCTGTTACTGCTGGCTTTTTCAAAAAAATCAAAAATCAAAAGAAAATGAATGGAAAAAGCAACTCCCTACCTTCCTTGAATCTGAAGTAAACATTAACACAATAGATAATAACGGAACATTGACTAAGGAAACTCTATTAAACTTCCTAGATAGAGAAACGTCTAACCCTAAACCCTAAATAAAATTCAATTTTGATATCTAAACCCTGAAATAACCAAGCCCAGATATAGCATGTGACATTTTTTTAAGTAGACAGGTCATTGATTTAACATAAGATGAAGCTCCGTAAATTACCCAGCCAAGTTCATAAAAGAATTACAACAATAAAACACAATAAAGCATCATAACCAAAACATTAACTTACCGTGTGTACATTTTTGAAGTCAATTCCCCTCACTACTCCAAATTCAGAATCTAATTTTGGCTTGGCATTCTTTCTAGACTTCCTTGAGCCAGCATGACCACCATTGTCAGGTTGCTCCTTATCTTTTGTTTGGCTATCATCAGTTGCAATCAGATAATCGAAAAGCCCAGTATTAAATTCCTGGAATAAACAGTAGACAAGTCATAAAACATTTTGTAATTTGTTAGTGCCCATGTAAATCATGTAAGCTATCGAGATGGATACCTTTGAATCACTCACAAAATGGCTATAATGGCTAATGGACAAAACAAAAACATCATTCTCAAAATACTTTTGCGCATACCATAAAAGTTTTTCAAAAAAAAAATTGGGAGAAAAGTAAGAGCTCTAGCCAAATTGAATTATTTAAAAATTGAACGAACTAGCATACCTCAAGGATATGGAGACGAGAATTCTGTGGTAACTCAGCATTCAAAATAGCAGACCTGATACCAAACTGTCAAAAAATAGATACATCAAGAAATGGAAAAAATGAAGTATATGACTATTCCTAACAGCAGCAACACTTTGCAAATATAGTAATTCTAAAGCATGCATAAATCATCCCTCTCTGATACTAAGCACTTAATTGATTGTGAATACATTACATGGAAGAAAAAGCAGTGTACAAACAGAAGCAAGTAATAGCCATTCAAATTCGCACTTATATTTTTATTTTCAAAACCACAAGGAAGACTAATACTTTATTATCAAGACCATGATAATCAGGAGACCAAAAGCAATGCAGTCTAATACGTATGCACTCTGAAAAAAAAAATAGAGTGAATATATATAAATCAATGGATGCACCATCACAATACCTTTTCCAAAAAAAGTTTTAGTCTGAATCCCATGTCAATGGTATTAGTAAAAATCAGAGCTTTTTTCTGAATTAACTCCAGCTTCAAGAGGGCAAGGATGTAAAGTAACTTATCACGTTCACTGCATGAAATCTACAAAAGGGGAAAATAATAATTAGTTCAAATAACCTTGATGTGACAGCAAAATGGAGATACATAAAGTACTGATTATCATAAAACAAATCCATAGTTATCAATGATGTAAAAAATGTACATACAGATAGAAGCCCAACACAAATCCAACTGTATAAAATTGAAATACAACCTAAATAGAATTTACTGACTTGAATATAACTAAAAATTCAAGAAAAGAAGTTCTACAACTAGAAAATAAGATCTTAGAAAGGATTGAAATATTCCATATTGGGTGGTGTGCCACCAGCTTCATGTTTTGCTTTGCAGTATGGTTGTAAGCAAAATCATGATTACTTGGTTTCTCTTCTCATTACTATCAACCATAAAGTGCAGCTGTGGGGCTTGATTGGTTTAACTTGAGTTAAATGGGTAACATCAGAGCAAAGAACGATGTTTAAAAAAATTCACGCTGCTATTCCCATAAAAAAATCATTGTTAATTTAGAAGTGTATTTGGCTAACACCAATAAATGATTTAAACAAAACAGGATACTTTAGGCAAATATAGCCGCAAATTTCCTAATAATACAGAAACTCTTACCCAAAATTGCTGAACATTTTTAGGGATAATATCATCTTTAATATCTCTAACTTCTGGCAGAGTCAAAATGAACGGATTGTGTAGAATCAACTTCTTTAGTTTTTCAACATCAGAACTGCCAAAATTCAAGATTTTAATATTTGTTAATCACTATGAGTCAAGAAGAGAATAAAGAAATGTCAGTATAAACTATATATACTGTGACAATTCAGCTCAAATCCTGAATGTTTATGACCGGCATTGAAATGTCAAATTTACACACAATCATTGCAAGGAATTCTGAAACCAATTAGCATACGTTTAGCTGATGAATATGCTTATAAGAGGCATCAAACAATGTTTAAAATGAATCCCTGGAGTGCAATGGACATCTATCAGGGAAGTAATAATGGTAAAAAAAATGTCTTATCATTAATTCAGAGAGAATAGTGTTGGATCATCTTGTCACCTTTCGTAATCAAACAAATTTTTACATAAAACTAAAAAAAAAAAAAAAAGGAGGAAAAATAAGCAAGATAAATAACGCACCTTGAAGTAGCAGACATAAGAAGGCACTGACAGCCTCTTGGGACAAGAGCTGTAAGAGCTTTTAGATCATCTTCATAGCCATATGACAGCAAAAGATCTGCCTGAAAGCAAATATGAATCAATGATCTCTCAACAAGAGAATACAAGTAATCATGTCCTGGAAAATGAGATGGTAGGGAGAAAAAATCAAAGAGTAAGAGTATCATCTAAGTAAAACCCAAACAAACAAACTCGCCAGGTCTAAACTTTCAAGTTAACAAATACACTCAAACAATAAACTAGACGGTTTTAGTGGCAGCTACCACCACTCTACAGGAAGAGTTACCACATTTCTTTCACCCATATAACATATATATAATAAGCAATAAGAAGAGACGTCTCACCTCATCAAGAACGAGAATTTTTGGTGAATCACTAAAAGATTTGGATTGAAGAACGCCAGTTGACAAACATTTTGGTATGCAACCAGGAGTAGAAACCACAACATCAGGCGGTCCAGCCAATGCAGCCCGCTGCGACCAATTACACAAATCAGTCAAGAATCAGCAAACAGCTTGAACTTGGTACATCACGAAATCAGCAACTAAATCAGAAATAAGAGAAAGTTAAACTAACCAAATCAGAGGCAGGCATGCTGCTAGTCAACTGCACAACTTTCAATTGAACTTGACCCTTACAAAGTTCAATAAGTGAAATAATCTCTGAATAAACCTATCACATACCAATTTAAATCACTAACAATCATAGAATTAAAACAAGAACTAAAATATATAACCAAAGTATTCATAGCAAAAACATGCCTGCTGGCACAATTCCCGGGTTGGGACGAGAATTAATGCGGCTGGGGCGAGCTTGCTCTTGGATGAAGACTCATTGAATAGCCTGTGAAGCAAAGGGAGAAGGTAAGCAAAAGTTTTCCCAGAACCGGTTTTCGCCCGCGCAACCACGTCCTTGCCTTCCTGGAAATCAGTTATAAAACAACAATTAATTAATGTAATCAAAACTAGCAAAATAGAGATTAAACAGAGCCGAAGAAACTTACTAGAATGAGAGGGATGGCAACTTCTTGAATTGGGGTCGGTTTTTCGATGGCCTTTTTCTTTAGGGCGTGAACTAGACGGAGGTCTAAACCTAGCTCGTCAAAGGTCTTCTCCTCTTCTTCTCCCGCTTGTTCAACTTCTTCTCCTCCTGATTGTGTTACTTCTTCGTCTTCTTCTTTGATTTCCTTGGGTGGTTTTTCTTTATTTTTAGCCATAGAAACTTGAAAATATTCTTCACAAAAAAAATAAATAAATAAATAAATATTTGGTTTTTGAAGTGTTGTTGATTGGAGTTGGGAATTGTAATTAGGGTTTTAGAGGGGTATAGAGTATAGAGTACCTGAATGAGGAGACGGAGACAGATTATGGCAATTCGTGGGTCGGTGACTCGATATATGATCCAACTTTGATAGGCCCAACATTTAAACTCAATTATGGGCTTGACTAAAGCCCAAACTTAAATAAGACATATATCTGAATGGTGTATACATATGGAAGAGCTTGATGTTTGGTAGGAGTTTGCTCAAGGAGAAGGTAATGTGGAAGGTCAATAATGGAGATTCTGTCCGAATTATGGAGGATACTTGGATGTCGCCAGGTCTACAGGATATTAAACTGGTTATTCACACTGATCAAAAAGTGAAGGAGTTGTTCTCCTCGGTCGGTCGATCATGGAACCTTCAAAAATTAATCATGGTGTATGGGGCTGTAAATGCAAAGAAAGTGGCTGCCATTCTAGTAAGTTGGAATGCTGAACCTGATAGAATTATTTGGCCTCACAAACCCACAGGCAACTATGATGTAAAGACAGGGCATCATCAATCCAAGGAGGAGGCAATTTCGAATTCTAGTCATTCCACTTCGACATCCCAGGCGGTTGACACAAGACTATGGAGGGAGATCTGGAGCCTAAAAACATTACCAAAAGTTAAAATGTTTTTGTGGCAACTTTGCAATAATGTAGTTTCAACAAAAGAAAATCTGCTTAAGAAGAAAAGTGTTATTGACTCCCTATGCCCGATTTGTAATGAAGAGGTAGAAACTGTAGAACACTTAATTGTTGGATGTAAATGGACTCACCCGGTTTGGTTTGCCTCTGATTTTCAATGGGATGTTCGCAGCCTTCAGGTGAACAAGCTAGAAGATTGATTACTGGAGAAATTCTTGGTTTTGAACTTATCTATTGAGAATCCTAAGAGTGCCAAAGCTTATATTGCTAATCTATGTTGGGAAATCTGGAAAATGAGGAATGAAATTCTTTTTAGGGGAGTGAAAGTGGTCTCAATACTTGTAGTGCATAACGTTAAAAGGCTTAATGAAGAAGTTGCATTATGTAAGCCCTCTAGAATTAGTTTTGAGCGCCCACAATCCACTCCACTTTGCCATTCATGGACCCCCCCTCTTGCTAGCTGGATTAAGATCAATTGTGATGCAGCCTTTCAGAAGCAATCTTACGAGAGAGCGTTGGGTATTGTGGTTAGGGATGACAAGGGTTTACTGTTAACGGGACAAGCGTCAAGTTTTTTTACAACTTCTGCCCTTGTATCAAAGTCGTTAGCTGTCAGGGAAGCTGTTGCCCTGACTTCCAATCTGGGATTGAACAAGATTGTGCTGGAAACGGATTATTTAGATCTTATAAAAGCATGCAGGGAAGAAATTTTTTTTTGGGAAATTGAAGGTATAGTGAAAGATATCCACAATCTTTTGCACAATTACTCCTTATTTGAATTCTAGTGAACCAACAGAGACTTTAACTTATTAGCTCACGAAGTTACAAGTTTAGCAATATCGGGTTCCTTGCCTCCAAATTGGCTCTTGTCATGCCCCCCCCAAGTATTCGAACAATTTATCTTCAGGAAAAATCTTCTTAAGCCTAGGTGATTTGGCTTGTTGTTCTGGTTTTTTCCTCCCTTGGTGATTTGTATATTTATTTGGTGTGCTGTATGTTGTTGTTTGGCTCTCATCCAAACTGACCAAAAAATAAAATAATAAATAAAAGCATAAATGAATGTTGGTGGTTTAATTAGTGGTTCTTTAATCATCCTCGTCATATTGATGTCAGGGATTAAAGACAAATTATGATGTAAAGCTATTATGAAATGAATAAATTTCAATTAGGATAAAGAAAAAGCACGATGGGAGTGATATTCACACTGTGACCCAATGAATAAGAAG
>WYDK02118157.1:7133910-7145010 GCA_009867345.2 Toxicodendron radicans
TTTTTTTTTTTAATGAAATTTGCAAAAATCCATATTCTTACGACATTTTCACGTTATTAAAAATTTGGGTTCTGGATTTTCTTAAGCATGATCAAAGTCTGTAAAACTACCCGAAAACCCTCTTAAAAGTTTTTACTCGCTTTAAAACACTTTGATTTACTTAATTCTGCATAAAAACCTGTAAAGAGCATTTCCATCAATTCCTTTATTATTTTTAAATGATTTAATAAACTTTATTTTATTTTCTATCACCAGATAAATTATGTCCAGGTTTATCTCTCACCTTATCAATTAAATTATGTAAATTCCGAATTTATTTATTTTTGTACAAATTTATTTTAGCATTTATCTTGGAGAAAATATTATTTTGGGCCTTTATCTCTTTTATATTTTTTTATTTGATAATAAAAATATTTTCCAGGATTTATCATACTAAAATCCTTATATAAATCATTTCCATTATCTCTTATTTATTTATCTTAAATTCAATGAATCTAGACATGATTATCTCTAGATAAATTTACTATTTCAATATTCTTTATCTTATTCAAATTACTAGATATTCATTCAGTAATTATTTAAGCCTTCATCATTTTCCATATTATATTCTTCTATAAATCCTAATTTCTATTAATCTCAAAATTATTAATTATCTATTATTTTATTTATCTCATTCTCAAATATTTATCACTTACCTTTGAGCCTCTATATAAAGGTCGGTGTTCTCTCATTCAAGGCAGCATGAAATCTTCATTCATTGATCTTCAAAGAATTTTAGCATCCAAAGTTAGCCATTTTTCCAAAGTTAAATTGAAACGGAGGGATTTTATTCAAAACGCTAGCCATTTTTGTCATTTCTCCATCAAACCTAAACACTCAAAACACTACATCTATCATTCCCAAACATCTCAGCCAATAAATCAGCCCCTATAACACAAATCACCCCAACGAATCATAATCACTTCTTCCATCATCATCGAAATCCAGTCACCTCTCTGGGTTTTCTTTTGCTGCCCTTTTACACTTTTTGGAAGATCTTTTTGTACTTCTACATTCATAAATCCCTTGAGTAACTTTTTTTTAATGTTCAAAATTGAAGTTAAAAGACTAAATCCCGCAAACCAAAACATTATTTTCCTTACATTTTCTGCATTTTTTAAATCTATTTTTTCTATTAAATTCTTTGGCTTCAA
Organism: Toxicodendron radicans; assembly: GCA_009867345.2. Taxonomy (NCBI): domain Eukaryota; kingdom Viridiplantae; phylum Streptophyta; class Magnoliopsida; order Sapindales; family Anacardiaceae; genus Toxicodendron; species Toxicodendron radicans. Next base: position 7,135,104 of record WYDK02118157.1, read on the forward strand.
TTTCATTATTCTGATTATCTTAAACATGTTTTCACTAACTAGTTGGATGCTTGACTCCTCTAGACCTTTTCTCTACAAAATTTTCCCTTGCCTTCTTTGTTTGACTTTAGTAATGACAAGGCTATAACAGGATATATACTCTTTGGAGTGGACTCTTGTAAGGAGGTTGCTGGTTGGCTCGTCGTTACTTCGAAGTCCAAGAAAAGGAGTGCAACGATCCATAACTAGATCTCCACCAATGGTGGACCCTTTTTAATTCGTAATTCATTTTGTTGTATTTTTATTATTTCTTGTTAATTTTTCAGAAATACAAAAAGGTCACCAACAACCTTACCTTTTTATGTTAAAACACAAAATTATAAATTAAATTTCAAAATAATAAAAAGATATTCAGAAAATAATTTTTACAATAAAATATATTTAAGATTTAATATTATTTTAAAAAAAAATTACTTTTTTTTCCCAAAAGAGGTGTCCAATGATCAAAGACATCGAAACCAACATCATTTTTTTTTTATAAAAAAATTGTTGTTGTTAATATTAAATTTTCAATTTACAAAAAAAAAAAGTATATTTTATTTCATTTTTTCAGTTTTTTATATTTTTACTTTGTAAATTTTTTGTTATTTGTACAAAAAGATATAATTTAATTTTTTTTTTAGTTTACAAATAAAATGTTATAAGAAATACAAGTAAATGTTTTTAATAAATTGTTCTAAATTTTTTTATGCATTTTTTTTTTAAAGAAACATTAAATTTTTTTTTATCAAATTACATAGATATAATGGTAAAATATTAAAATATCTATGGGCATATACGTAATTGCAAAAACTGGAAGCATCATCAAGGGTATATTGGTGTTTTCCTTAGTCAACTATAGTATGTAGAATTCTTTTTTCTAGAAAGTAAATAGATTATAGTTCGGTGATGGTTTAGGTGATAAGAGATCATCGGACACCTCTTTTGAAAAAGAAGCATTTTTTTTTAATATTATAATTAACCACTTGCACGAACAATTAGAATAAACATTGATATTTGTTAGTGTAAGTCATGTTTAAAATCATGACATATAGGAATTAGTGAGTAAAAGATGATTTAATATATTAAAGGTTGGATTAAAGTTAAATAATGTGTAGTTGCATGGCAACATCATCATTCCATTAACCAAATGATAATACATTAGATCTGATAATGACAATATGCATGCTGTCATCAAAGTTAAGATTGCCAATATCAACATCACCTTCACCTAAAACAGATTTCATTTCGATTCACAATCTTACTTTCCACTGTTTATCCATGGCTTAATCATGAATTAAATGTACCGCAAAGTAATTATGATAATTTAATTGTACCAAGGAGACAATCATGAAGATTGGTTGGTAAATGGTGCCTTATTATACTTAACAACCATATGAAAGTTAATTAGGCACAGACACTTGTGGTATATGATTATTCAAACGCGATCGCCTTTAATAAAATAATAATCAACAAGAGATTCTTGTTAAGATTAAGTTTTCCCTCTTAGTAGTCAAATAAACCAACTCAAAATGCCACCAAAATTTGAATATCATCAACATTTTAGTTGAAAAGAAAGTTTGGTTTGGACTTTGGTGTTTGTGGAAAACTGAAGGTGGGTTTTGTTTTGCCATACATTAAAATATATATATATATAATATAAAACAAAGCTAGCAGTGTTCGTTTAAATTCAACCTGCAAAAGGAATTTCACCAAGCTACAGAGCGACTTCATTTCAAGCCATCAAATCAAATGTAGATGGCAATTTCAAGTTATTCGTTCTTTAATAACTTTCCAAATGCTAGTCTAGCAAGCGTCCAAGAAGGTTTCACCGACAATTTTCTGATTAATGACAGGCTATTCTATGACTATTGTTAGTTTTTACAGCTTCGACATCTGCATAATAAACCAGAATTGTTTTTCTATGTAAAAGAGAACATTATAGTGTTTATTTTTGACATGACTCATGTATGAAATATCTGAAGAAATTTTAATCAGGTCGTACAGAACCTTTTATGAAATTGAAAACAATTATACGCTAACTTTCTGATAATTTCCACAAACCCTTTTGACTTAGCAATTCATTCTGGTATCTTTACATATATAACTGTTGTATTTATGTTGTACTACATTCTGTATAATTCCCCAACTACATGTTTTATTGTTTCTTTGTCTGCTTAAGCCAAAGTTGGGTCACTCATTTTGGTTATGCCTTTTGCTTTTTAGATATGAGTAAGGCACGCCCACTTCAGTAAAGGCATCTAAATCAGTGTTAAATCAGAAGTGATCACTGATTTAATAGGGACAAATTGCCTGTTTTCACACAATGATCGGGAGTTGTTGTGTCAAAATAGGTGTGCCCCAAAAGGGTTGTTAAATTTTCCTGTTATTCTTTGCGTACATCCTTTTTATAAAGTGAGATCTACATGTTGTTCAAGCTGCAGAACAATTCACCAGCCACTTTGGCTGTGGAGCAGTGGAGTCTAAGCAATTAATTAATTGTCAGTCTTGCCAACTCATAATGATCTCCTTAATCACACTTTTTCCACTCAAAAAACCTCTAATCTCACATGGAAAACCATGTTTATCACTTGATGAAAATTCTGTTGTTAACAGAAGTAAATTGTGATTAAGATATGACAATGCCACTATATAAAAATGGTAATTTTGTTATACAGCATATTGGATGTTGGTTGCCATCATGAAGCATTGTGATACCAAGTTTTCAATGCAATGAGATGACTGGTCCTTTTTAACCTAATTTTCCCACTACATTTATTACACTCTCTGGAAATCCAGAGCAAACCTCCATGTCAGTCAATGAATTAAAAGAAAAATAAAAAATAAATAACATAGAGAAAAAAAAATACCATCAAATAGTCACCCCTTTGGATTTTGAATCTATTCATTTCAAATTCAAGAAGTGTAATGTTAAGTTTACATCATTTCTCTTACACTATTTCTCAATTCTTATTATATACCATGAAAATGATGAATGCACAAAGGCACCATGTTTAACTTGAGCTTAATTTTATCCTTGTTTGGAGTTTGAAAAGCAAAATACTTACCAGATAATTTTTTTACTAGTTTCCTTTAATTTATATAAAAAATCATAGAGTCTGTTTAAACATTTACAAGTATTAATATATTTATGCACTTCAATTAATTCATTATCAGTTTTATTTTTGTAAGGAAGACGGTTGGCCATACCATAATAATAATAGCAGGCGCAGAAGCAGGGAACTATGGTTGTGTCTTTATGTAGCAGTACTTTCTTTGTTTGCATAATTCAAACCCGGTTGAATAATGGTAAGTTAGATGATGAGTTCTTACCTCTTGTGTGAGAATTTAAGGCATATTGTCCTATTATATTGTTGATCCATTTGTTTTCTAATGTTTCTATCTAAAGATCACAGTACCCTCCTGCTCTCTCTGTATACTTTAGCAGAGTGTTTAGGTAAGACAATTTATTTGTAATTAACTTAGTTTGTTATTGTATATTTATGGATGAGTTTCTACGATATATTCATGTTCACTTTGGGTTCATCAAGGAGTGAGTGAAGCCATTTTTCAGTATTCATTAATGCTCATTATTTCAATTTCTACTTCTTTGGTTTCGACCAATTTAAATGCACAACAGTTTCACCAGCCTTATTCATGAGGGAATCTATACAAAACTTGAATTTGATAAGTAATTATTTATGGAATTACAAGTTTCATTGAGGCTGACATGTGCATGGGGAGGAATTAAACTAAATTATACGGCAAGTGCGAAACTTTGACTGGTCATAAAACCTTGCATTTGAAATTTTGAACATGGTAGTATTGCATTTGCTCTAACAGCTGTTAGTGAGTTTCGAAAGCTAAGCCTTAAAGATTTTCTAACAGGATGGAGTATCTTTCTACATATTTTTTGGACCATTGGATTGAATTATGGGGTGGAAATTTCTTTTACCTTTGGAGAAAGCTGATTAAATAGAATAAGTAATCATTTCTCTATGGACGTTCAGAAGAAGGGGTTGCTGTGAACGAAGATATTGTCTGGTCAAAGACTAAAAAGCATATGCCAATCTCTTCCCTCCCAAATGTTATTGGAGGATACATATTGAGGTGGCTCTGAACTTAGGAGAATAGAATAAAGTAAACTCTAATTATGAAATTGGGTCATCCCATATTACGCAAATCATTTCATAGACTCCAATCATAATGTCTTTAAAGTTTCTCCCCACCATTTCTTTTTAATAACATGTTCATAACATATATAAAGCTAAAAGGATAAAGTTAGAAATTTGTTCTTGTTCAGGTGTCCCACATAGACCACCATTTAGCTATAGCATTAACCCACCCACTTCAACTTTCTGTTTTGTTTCATGCAAAAAAGACGTTGAAACTTACATCAAAAGACAAGTCTAGGAGTCGGTCCAGGCAGCAAAAACAGGCATGTTGAGAGGCATGGAGATTGGAGTCGGCCTCCTTTCAGCATTAGGAATCCAAGAATTCACAGTGGTTGTGGGACTGTTGAACATCTTGGCCGCCGAGCGAGGCATTGAATACTGCATTGGGACACTGCTCCTATCTGGGGTGCCTTCTCTCGAGCTGCTCAATGTGGTTACCAAAGAAGAGGCACTGGAGAGATGATTCCCCATCTTGTTTGAATCCTCCACCTCTTGTTGACTTGAGCTCAATGTATCCATCCCCATCACACTTTCAGCAGCCAACGAGAAAGTTTGAGCCTTGTAATTATCAATGATAATTGGCACTTTCTGCTCGAGTTGTTGCTGAGATGATGATGATTGGTACATGAAACCTTCAATGTTGTTCTTTTGAATGGGTATGATTTCCACATTGTTGCCGCCATGAGCAGAAGGGTGGTTGTGATTAGTGGCCTCAATAACAGGAACAGGAACAATCTCCTTGTTACGCCGGGCGAGTTCTCCCGCAAGAAGGGTGGGGCTAGCCATGATTCGTTCCACATCATACCTTGTAATGTCAAAGTTAGTCACAGCATTTATCCCACGAAATTTTATAGCTGCAACGTCGTAGGCTTCAGCTGCTTCCTCTTGAGTGCCTGAAAATTTAATTAGTTCAATGAAAACTATAATTAGATAATGATAAAACCAGGTCTAAATATATAATAAGTTAACAAAACATCACTAATTTCAGCTTTAGATTGGAATATCTTTTTGTATGTGTATTCGTGTAGCAACAGCCTTACAACAGCTTTATTTTTTTGGGCAGGCGAGCTTTAGCAAAAGCTTGGTCTACACTGACTACTAGCACTATATTATCCCTAAGTTCAGCCGTATGAAACATCAACAGTGACTAAAAAGAGTTCAAAGATCCCGAGAGTGGTTCAAAGATTGGCCTTTCGATGTGATCATAAAGCATATCCTTTCTGACCTCTTAATTGTAATTGTAAACAAACAAGACAACATGATTGAATGTTGAAAACACACAGAGTATTGAATAAACTATACGAGAATTTTGTCTAAGAAATTCAAGATTCATTAGAACTCACTGAAGGTCCCAAGATAAAGATCCTTGTTTCCTGCAACTCTGCCAATTCGAGCTTGCCATCTTCCATGTTGATGATGCCTGCTAAAATTGAATCAGAAATAATTATGCATTCATGTCTGCAGCCAGAATTAGCTAAAGCAACAAAGTACAAAATTATATATTAGTAGAATAATAGGACCTTGTTACTCCTCTGTACATTGAAGCTCCCCTAGAAAAGCCACTACTTTTCCTGCATAGAAGGTATTAATTATTTCGAACAAAAATTAAAAGAAAAAATGAGGTTGAATATATAACAATAGAATAAATAGATGCTAAGATTTACCTTCTCAAGTGAGCAACATACTCCTGTCTGGTCATGCCCTTCATGTCTTCAAGCTCCTGTTGATAATTTTCCAGCTAACGAAACAACATAATTACGTTAATTAGTAAGAAAAGTTGAAAAAGACCTTTATAAATATAGGAATATGTTAGATGAACTAAAATCATTACAGGGAAATTTATGTGTGTGGAGGGTCCCCAGTACTTGAGAGCAGCAAGATCATAAGCTCTTGCAGCTTTCTCTTCCATATCATAACCTCCTGAAATAAATATTTTGGAATTACTTGATCTCATGATATTAAAGAATAGAAAATGTTAAAATACTTAATAATTATACATTAAAAAAAGGCTTACCCAGATAAACTGAGAACCATCATTGAATTCACAGGGCACCCCAGCCAAGCATAAAACACCAAAAATTAGTATTTTATATAGTATAAGTCAGGTCAAGAACAAAAAGTTGACAGAAAATGCAGAGCCACTGAAGGTTAAAAAAATTCATGTGGCCTATGTTAAAGAAGCCATTTTATTTTCTTCCCTAACCTTGCCTTCCTTTCCTACTCTGCCCTTCTTTTTTGCAACTATTGTCCCAGAGATGAGCTTCATATCTACCAGTCCATCTATGCCTGAAAAAATAATGCCCTTAAAGTAATCTCAACAATCTAAAGAAGAAAACACAGGCATAAGACAAAATACTGTAAAAAAGGGCAGAACAATAATATACATAATAGTAATAGGTAAAATAACATAAAAGAAAGATTTTTTTTAAAATAAAAAGGAAATAGGAAAAAAAAAAACCTTGTGACACCTCTGTACTGAGAGGTTCTCTGGCCAAATGTATCAATGGATTTCCTATGAACAGTTTGCTTCTGATCCACCTTGTCAGGCCCTCTTTTCTTAGTTTCCATGGTGACAGAGTCAGTCATAGTGTGTGTGAGTTGCTGTGAAGCAGTGACACAGCTTGACTGGGAGCCAGGACTCATGGTTAAGCTCAAAGACTGTAAATTCCTATATGGCATTGCACCAATATTACTTGATTCAGCTCCATTATCACTCATGCAATAAACATTTTTCTGCTGCATTGCATGGTCAGTTCCGTAGTTTCTTGAAACCCAGTTCTTCATGGAATGTATAGCATCATCCGCCATTGTTGGGAGCTGTAGGTTGCAGTCTGTTACCTGTGGTTGTTTATCTTTGTTGTCTCCCATATACGAAGGAGTAAAATATTGATATTGTTGGAGCCTGGAATTTTCATGGAGTTGGTCCAGGAGATTTTGATCACTAGGGACATGGTTAGAGTTCTGGTGGAAATAGATGCTGCTGTCTAAACTAAGAGCCATTGGTTCTCGGTCATTGCTTTCAAAGTGATGTGTCCCCATGGAAGTACCACCAAAGAAGTCTTCCAGTTTTGGTGTTGAAGATGTTACCATTCCTTCACATTAAAAGTCAAAGACAAAATAGTCCAGAGGTTTTAAGCATAATGTTAACATTTTTCATTTTGTCAAAGAAACAACCTTTTTAATGAAAAGAATATTCTAGTTTAAGTTAAGTTTGAGCCTAACCTTGTGGCTGCTGAGACCTGGTTAGAGCTTCCATTAAACAAAGAGAGCCATCAGACTTGAGAGGCATGACAGGCAAAGAAGGGTACAAGGCAGCATTTTGATGATCAACTTCGACGCCATAGTAAAGGCCGTAATTAAGAGGTTGTAGTTGGGGTTGAAAAAAGCTTGTTGGGATGGCTGTAGGAATATGAGAAGAAGAAGAAGAACCAGACAGAGTCTGTGTTTGTTGAAGGTGATGAGGGTCTTGAGGAACCTCCATTTTCATGTGAGGTGAAAGAGAGAAGCCTAACCAACCATTGTTGTTGAGGTTGAGGTTGTTATTGTTGCTATCGTCATTGTTGATGGACTTCATATTCTCTGTAAGTCGCTACTTTCCCACCTGTAAGAGATTCTAGACAAGTTTCTCTTGTTGCAAGGCAACTCAATCATTGGGAAAAAAATAAACTAATCATAAACCAAAGCCTCTTTGCTCTCAAGTCTCAACCCATTTTCAAAGCTAGTCCTAAGTTTTGTTTTTTTTTCGGTTCTCTAGTTGAATAAGGGATTGGACAAAATCTTAAACTCTCAACTAAACAAATCCAAACTACTGCACAAGCACAACTCAATCTATGCTCATTTTCTCTCTCTTTCACACTGAAAAGATTTATAAAGAGAACAAAGCAAGTTCCTTTAAACTAAACAAAAAGAATGAGTTCCAGCAAGCAATGCCGGGCATCCTTCCTGCATTCCATAGGGATCTGTGTATGAGAAAGACCTCTTCTTTAATTTTTTGCTTTACCCTACGCTCCCCTTCCCTCCTTGCCTTTCCTTATCTTTTCTTTAGTCTTCTCTCAAAACCTCACAAAAGATGGAAGATGCATTAAAAAGATTAAAAAGAACAAGAGGTATAGGTATAGCTATAAATATAACTAGCTTACACAAAGACGATACAAGTACTTATAACCCAAGAAACCTCACAACCGATCAGTACCAAAAAAAAACAACTCAGTACTCCCTACAATCCAGCAGTTAATGACCATGTTATTTTCTCCTCTGCCTGTAATTTATTATTCTTAAAATACCACTGGATTTCGTGGGTGCGTCTTATCAATATGACACACAACCATGTACAGTAAAGTCTTTAATGTTTCTCAGGCTTTGAATAGATTTCTACAGGCAGAAGACAATCTATCCATCCCGTCATTTCACAATACTCTCTGGTGGCCCTACCGGTTTGCAGCTCAAGAAAAATAGCTACGTACTTGGGCTATCTGCCACCATTTCTACGTAGTAGTAGCATCACCTACGACGCCGTTTCTCGATAAATCATGCCAAGCCTCGGCAAATCATACTCAGATTGATTTTTACCGTACTTGGGCTATCTGCCACCATTTCTACGTCGTAGTAGCATCACCTACGACGCCGTTTCTCGATAAATCATGCCAAGCCTCGGCGAATCATACTCAGATTGATTTTTACCTTGTGCTTCACAAATTTCAATATGCCACTGCCACGACCCACAGCTCCAATATTATAATATAATAATCCAGTATCTCTATTCCATTTTCGTTAGAGTTTTATCATTACAATTACCCATAATCTTCTTACACTTATTGTTGGTTAATATTTTCACCCATATATAGGATTACAATAAAAGTGTAGAAGGCCTGGTGACATTTATAATATATCGGCTGAGTTGGGTTTACATAAATTTGTTATAATAATTTTTACTAACTTTACAATTATATAAACGTAATTCTGTAGCAGGGGGGCCTTTTTTCATTATCACAAGAAAACTAGGAAACAAACTGATCTCTTACAGCGTCTTTGTGGCAACTTAAGTTGTCTTAAAGAAGAGTATTGAATGCACAAATTCCTTTTGTTTTTTATTTGGGTGGTATAGTATTAAATACCAAAATTATGCGCCAGCAAAATTTAATTACTATAAGATGGATGAGTTGAAGTTTTGGGGGTAGTACGGGTCAGTTTGTGCATCTCCACTAATCCACAAAATTCATTTTAATGTATCAAGATAAGTCATAAATCTTCAGAGCCTATTGAATGTTCTATAAACTTAATGCATCAAAGTAAGTCGTAATATGATAAATGATCCCAAAGTTCGAACAAAAAAAATCAATCGAGAAAGCATTCTTCTTAATTGCCACGTCAAACCCTTGAGGTTGTGTACTTTATTTTTTTATTTTTTAATGATTAAGGGTATCTCAGCCAGTTTACGTGTACCTCAACTAATCTCTTGAAACTCTGAAGTTGATGATCAAATAAACCCTTCAGTAATCACTCATATTAGTGATTGTGAGGACTTGAACTCATGAGTGTCCGTACCAGTTTCTCCTTTTGTTTTTTTACCATAAAGTCATTCAGTGGTGATTTATTTCTATAGTGTAAACTGAGCAAAAATAAAGGATAATGAAAATCGAGTCTTGAAGAAAAAGAAAAAAAAAACAAATAATAATGGGTATGCAAATGAAAACACAATTTATAACTACGGGCTG
>WYDK02118157.1:7145724-7166972 GCA_009867345.2 Toxicodendron radicans
ATATTATTGTACTCACAACACAAGCATGTGAACAACATGGTCAGCTGATAGGATTTCACGTGTATAAATTTGTACTGTAAAATAATTTTATCTTAAAGAAAAAATATTAGAAAAGAAAGAAGAAATATCAAACTAACTAAAACTTGTTGATGAAGGATGATTATGTCACTCTCTAGCTAATGATGTTTAGAATTATTGAATGATGTGCAAGAAAGAAACAGTGAAAAATCTTTATTTCTGCTTCATCTAGATCCTAGATAAAGTCAACACCTGCTTCCAGACAAAAAGTTAGAGGTAGGGGCACCCAGACGAAGTTAGAGGGAAGATAACAAAAACTGTGTCCCTAATTCTGTGTGTCATGTCTTATCACCCATAAATTATCAAGCTCTCACATCTTACCTTTCATTTTTATTTGTTTAAACAACAAACCCCTTTACTTATCCACCAGTTTTTTACTGGGATCGGATCAGAATAACTCTTTTACTTCAATTTAAATAGAATATTGAGGATTGAATTGAGTTTACTGGTCAAAAAATGAACCCCATGAGTGGGCAGTGTTCACGTTTCTGTATGCACAAGCTTTGATAGTATATAATAACTCAAAGTTATATAAATATTCCTTGAATGATAGTGAAGGGGCCCTTGAAAGAACATGCTTTTTGTAGAATGAAACACTTTATATCCTTCCCTATCATTAAAGTCTTATAATACTCGGAGAATATTGCTAACCCAACTCTCGATACCTCTCAAACTCTTTTAGGTCCACTTTCAAACCCAACAAATTTTAACAACTCATCACATTCTTCTTTATATCTTTGTTTACTTGTGGTAATTCCTCTTATATATCTCATATAATAGGCCAGAGGGATAAATCTAATGACAATAACAATCATACTAACTAAACAACTTCAAATTTCTCAAATTAAACTCATTAATTTCTTTCCAAAACTGGGCACACTGATGAATCTTAATATGGGACATATATATCTCAGATTTTAGAGGAAGATGTTTGTTATTAAATATGCAAATGGGCATTTCATTTTGCACCATATTGTTGTGTTTAACTGAGGAATGTGCTTCATCTTTTTAAGGAGTTTCAGTACCTTATTGGTGTTTAAATATAAAAATATGGTGCATGCAAATTTGCATGACCAAGTTCATGGAGACAGATTTTCTATAGAGAATGATGTGGTTTGAAAAGAGAGTGGGAGACTTAGGGAGGGAAAGATGTTAAGAAGTAAGGCAAAAATGAAGGAGAAGAGAGAGATTTATTTCTTTTTGATTGTAGTAATGATGAGTAAACCCACCCAACCAGCACTAGAGGCCAATAGCATTTTACTAGAAATAGTTCATGGTCTAACAAAAGAACTTTGTGGGTGCCTCAGCAAATTTTGCTTTTCTTTCTTTTGTTATCAACATTCACCACTCCTTTGGTGGGACGCAGATGGGGAAGGCTCGGTTGGTGGTGCCTCTTTTCTCTTCAATTGTCTGCTTTTAATAGGCCCTCTCATTTACCTTTATTAGAATTGAGTTTCACCCCAATTCTCTCTGCTGTGTAAATACCATTTTGCCCTCTCTGCATATAACCATTGATATTCCAACTTTCTGTTTAGCAACTTTTATTTAATTCCGCTTTACTAATTTAGTAACTTTGGATCTGTTTCTTGCTGGTAACTCTATAAATATATGCATCATAGGTGATATATTTAAGCCTAATGTTGTTGGGTTCCACTTAAAAACAAGTTCTTGAAAATTGTTCCAAAACCTTATTGTGCTGGCATCATATGTGATAATTTAACAATGATATAAACCTTTTTTTTTTTTTTTTAAATCGATAGAAAGTGACTTCTGGGTTCTGTAATTTTTGCAGTGTCACATTAAGGAAACAGGTTGGATATTACAATGTTGCCTCGTTTTAGCAGTCCTTCAATTTATTTATTAATACAATGACGAGAACTTAAACTAAAGTCTGCAACTTACCATAAAAAAAAACACTAAAGTCTGCATATGATCAGGATTCTTAGAAGTATATATAAGTTACGAGTAAAGCTACATTCTTACCTCCTGGTTTCTTCTGTAGAGCGTAGTAATTGTTGGATTCTGCAGGTTTCATGAATAAGGCTCATGGTTTGTAAAGCTTAGGATTTATGACTAGCTGAAAAACTTTCTTTATTAAGTCCATTGCATTTAACTCCCTCCAACTAATAACAACTCTTCCATACATCAAATTTATGGCACAAGACAACTCAAATCCTGTAGTTCTTCAAAAGTTTTAACTCACAAAGAAAATTGGAAGAACAATTCAACTAATAACAAACACCTAAAAATCCTTAGAGTTTCTTGTTTAAGTTGAAACGATTGGAAAAGAACAAGTCTCTAACCCAAATGGGAGACCATGAAAGAATTGCAAACAAACCAGTCATGTGACCAAATACAATCTGTTTGGGAGGTCTAGGACTCAAAACTTTTTTTGCTACATGCCTTGCAAACACAGTAGCATCCGTTGCTTTACCGCCCTGGGAAGCTTTCGCTCTCTCCGTGATCGAATCCTTAAAATCTTTATAAAGTTTCCAGTCATTATTCCCCAATCTTTCCATGCTATTACTACCGAAATTCGATCTTATAGCACCAGGCATCACAATCACTACATTAATACCAAAAGGTCTTAATTCGAGACGCAAAGTATTAGACATTGCATGAACTGCAGCCTTGCTAGCACAATAAGAACCTGCCCATGGCGTTGGCACTCTCCCCACAACACTTCCTACATTTACTATGCTTCCACTGCGCCTTGAGGCCATATGGGGCACAACTTGTTGCACTAATCTCAATTGCCCCATTGTGTTAACTTCCCACGCCTTGCTTATTGTGTTTAGTGGAAGTTCCGCTAGAGGACCGGTGCTTCCTATCCCTGCATTATTTATCAAGATGTCAATGTGACCATACTTGGATATGATTTTTTCCACGGCTGATGATACACTTTCATCTGATGTAACATCTAGCTCAAGTGCCTCAATTTTTTCGGAACTAAGTTCTGACACGTCGTCCATGCGTTGAGGGATGTCGGACGCCACGACATGGCAATTTTGCTCGGCAAATGCCTTGCAGTACTCATAACCAATGCCACCTTTGGCACAGCCAGTGACTAGAACCACCTTGCGATCACTCATGATTGTTATTCTTGTTTTGCACAAGAAGATGTTCTTCATTCTTATAAGCAATTAGAGAGTCCCATGTTTGATCCGCCAATTACTCTTGTTCATAGTTTTAGGCATATGCTAGAGCATATACTAGTTATAATCCAGATTGGCCGGCTCCGGCCTTAGGGGTCATTTAAATTGTCATTAGTAATTGCATTGTTGCCATTTGGATATTTCATTTTGGTCCGTTTCCGCAAGTTTAAATAAAAATTTCATCAGTTACAATGTTGTAGAATTTCAAGTAAAAGAGTTATCAAGGGTGTTTTCGTATTTTCCAAGTAAAGAAGAAGAGCTTGTCATTTTCGTGGTGGGCAAAGAGAAAGAAAAACACAATAAACGGATAAAACTAAACCTGAGTAATGCAATTGAATGAAGAAGGGATTTGGTAGGTATTTCACATGGGGAACAAAAAATCCAAACAAAATCTTAATAAGATCACAGAAACAGCCAAGAGAAAAAAGCACACTGTAGATAGCAACCCGTCTGAGAGCGACAACAGAACAGTGTTTGTGCTATATTGTAGCAATGGATTAAAAGATGATTGGCTTCTTTTCCTTTTTTATAGAGAGTCAAATTTTCACACCAATAAAGTGCATCCTCCATTAAACCATCCATGCCAGTTCTCTGCAAACTCTAAACCTCATAACTCTCTTTAACTCGCTTTACAATCCTCTCCAGTTGCTCTCCCATCTCTGTAATGTCACGGTCTAGGGGAAACAAGACCCGTCACATTCAACGATAAGATTCTTTCTACAGCTACTTTGGACAGTTGCATTCTATAGAAAATATATTTCTTTTTATTTTTGTTTTCCAGATTTCTGAATTCATTTACTATTTTTATTGACTCTTTGTTCAAAATATAAGCTGTAAAAAGGCTGTGACTACTCTAAGCTCTAGTTGTGTAGTAGCCCTGGTTATATGAATATGATATACCCTACAAGATTTTGTGTCACAGAAAGAGTAAACCCTCGAGATATATAATGAAAGGCAGCAGCTGGCAAACCCTATCCACAAATTGAATTCAAGAGGGCACAAACAAAGCAAATGAAATCAATTAAATATATATATATCCATCTAAAGTGTTGATGGGTTTCTTTCAAGCAACAATCCAAAACCCAATAACACACCTTGGTTACAAACTACTTATTATCATGTCAACTGTAAGCCCTGGAAGTATGGAATAATTTGCTTTTTTCATTTTTTTGCTCTTTTGTTTTGGCATTTGGGTGTAATTTTTAAAGATTATGAGACACATTTGACTTAAAATGTAAGGAAAAAGACAGCCACCTCACATATTTCACTATACTCCATCACGTATTTGCATGGAAGGAAACTTCAAACATTCATAGATTTCATCACACCTTTGCAGGCAGCAAATTTCAACATTTGTTGATTTTCACCTAAAATGATAATACGGTCCCTTCATTGCATACAAAAAATTAAGTTGATGAAAGAGAAAAACAAAACGACACAACCAAATAATCAAAGTTCATAAACATTCCATTTACAAATACTTAAGAAAGGTCAATGTGTATGGATTAAATGACAAATAGATAACCAAAAGTTGAGTAGTTTTTGTCTGTACAATATTGCCAATCGCATTTCCTGCAAATGCTTTCACCCTTCCTTGCAGCTTTTGTCATACGAGTATATGTTTTATGTAAATTTGGTTACCACTAAAATACCTGTAACATCAAAGGGCTAAATCGTAAGCCAAGATAAGAAACAAAATATAGATCAACTGCATTAGTTGAGAAAAATGATCTTGTTCAAATGTTATCAGAGTATTTCAAGTACGTAAGATGGGTAATAAAGAATATGCAATAAAAAGGATCCGAGTCATTAATGCCATGCAAATTGACCATGACTAACTCTACACTAATTAAAAAAAGTCAAGATATATATATATTTTTAATCTTCTATATGCTAGTGTTACAAACATATCATCCTTTATACTTGGTTCTTCCTCGGGCTTTATTTGGCCCCTAAAATAAGCTTAACTACACATTGCCCCCTTGGGTTTCAGAAATAACTATAACCCCCTCAGTACCGAAATGGCTAACTAATGGGAACCCATTCAATAACTCACACAATTGGGCTAGGTCGTGGGTCTTATTGGGCTTGGATATAACTCTTCTTGGAAAACCGGCTTGCCAAGGGAGGGTGCCCAAGCCTTTATAACCCACATGCCCACTAATTTTCCTTCCAATGTGGGATTCCAACATTCCACCACGCTTAGAGACCCAACGCCCTCGTTGGTCTTCTTTCCAGAGAGTGCCCGCCCTCATCGGCCTTACTGCCCTCTCTTCGGGTCTTACTTTGCCTAAAAGTCTGTCAAGCCCTAGAAACCTGTCAGCAACTCTCATTCTCGACCCCTCAGGGGGCCCACTGGGCCTTGCTGCGTGGGCTCGAAAGGTGGGACCAGCTCTGATATCATTGATGGGAACTCATTCAATAACTCACACAATTGGACTAGATAGTAGGTCTTATTAGACTTGGATAGAACTCTCCTTGAAAAGTCGACTTGTCAAGGAAGGGTGTCCAAGCCTTTATAACCCACATGCCCATCCATTTCCCTTCCAATGTGGGATTCCAACACTAACTTACCCCAGGATGAGCCCAAAGTAGACTTTTTAACATGATTGACAATTCATGAACTTCCAAAACACTAAAATACCCCACTGCAAAGCAACCATTATTTTTTTATTCTGTCTGATTGCATTCAATTCTGCCGACTATATATACAAAAGCTCAAATAAACAAGACACATGCTCGTTATTATTGTTTCTTCTATATGCTTCAAACACAACCTAACAAAAGTTATATAGGAGTTCATTAAAAAAATTACAGAAGCACGAACCACCAAACACATCAATCTCAAAATTCAATTCCAAAAGCTCAAACCAAAGATCTCCTACGTAACAATCATCTTTTACAACTTTGGATGGGGACACAACAATATAAGAAATATATATTCTGATAGGGACCCATTTCAATATCTTAAATAATTGGACTGGACAATGAGTCTTATTGGGCTTGGATAAAACTTTCCTTGGAAAACCGACTTGTCAAGGGAGGGTGCCCAAGCCTTTATAACCCACATGCTCACCCATTTTCCTTACAATGTGGGATCCTAACATACCACTACGCTTTCGCAACCGACGTCCACGTCGGCCTCTTTACCCCTTGGATGACTTCCCGGATCCCTTTACCTCAGGTCTCTATACCTTTCTTGGGGGTAATAGCCCGGGCCCAAGGTTAGTCTGCCACGCAGATGTGGCCATGGAAGCGCAAGACCATAACTCGCTCTGATACCAATTGATAGGAACCCACTTCAATATCTTAAATAATTGGGCTGGACAATGAGTTTTATTGGGCTTGGGTAAAACTCTCCTTAGAAAACTGATTTACCAAGTGAGGGTGCCCAAACCTTTATAACCCACATGCCCACCCATTTCCCTTCCAATGTGGGATCCTAACATATTCTAAAACCAATTTTTTTATTTTATTTCTTTCGAAAAGTACATCAATAAGTGGTAGATAATTTTATATATATCTAAGAATTATTAATAAAACATATCTCATAAAAAAAAAACTAACAAAAATATTCATAAATAAATACAAAAGATAAATCTTAAGTACTCTTAGATTTTATAAAAAAAAAAAATCTCATATTCCTTAGTAAGGTTATAAAATCATAATAAAAAATACATACAAGTAACTTAGGGTTTATAAAATACTAAAAGATTAAAAAACATAATTATAAAATCTTAAAAAAAAAACACTAAAACAGACAAATAAAAATCATAAGTTTTTAAAGGTAAGAGATGTATCATATTTATTGGAGAAAAGGAAAGAAAAAAAAAAAAGGATTTATTCTTGTTAACATGGAAAAGTCGGAATTAAACATATTTACAAAGATTTAAAAAAAGAAAGGAAAAGGTTGTGTACTTGAAAAGATCATTAAGACTGTAACTAAACCATTGACAAACACACAATTTAAACCCATTTAACATGCTAGAAGCCCTTTAGCATTGCATAACCACAACAAATTGGGATTTAGGTACTACTAAATGGCAAGTCCAAGATGAGAAAATCAAGTAGGCAGTGCATCAAAACCAAGTTGTGCCAGGCAGAATAGATAATATAGAAATAACAGGCCAGCTTAACTCCATCCACACTATTCTTTAGTTTACGATGAATTAAATCTCACTTACAGTATATCATTACCCACATGCTTGCCACTGAGTACTGGTAGCGTATGATTATCAGCCTAACAACCTGCAATAAATTGATTCAAAAGGTCATCTTTGCAATTCCAAAAAGTCCATGATAGGAATTTACTTCAATATCTCATATAATTGGGTTAAGTAGTAGGTCTTATTGGGATTAAGTAGAACTCTTCTTGAAAAACCGACTTGCCAAGGGAGGGTGTCCAAGCCTTTATAACCCATATGTCCACCCATTTCCTTTCCAATGTGGGATCCTAACACACCACCACGCTTCCGCAACTGACGTCCACGTCAGCCTCTTTACTCCCGTCGGCCTCTTTACCCCTTGGGTGACTTCGCGGATCCCTTTAACTCGGACATCCATGCCCTTCCTCGGGATAGCAATTCGGGCCCAAGGTCAGCCTGCCACGCAAGCGTGATCACGTAGGCATAGGACCATGACTCTGATACCATTTGATAGAAACCCACTTCAATATCTCACATAATTGGGCTAGATAATAGGTCTTATTGGGTTTGGGTAGAACTCTCTTTGGAAAATCAGCTTGCCAAGAGAGGGTGTTCAAGCCTTTATAACCCATATGTTCACCCATTTCTCTTCTAATGTGGGATCCTAACAGTCTCCTAACAAAAGTTAATAAAACATAAGAATTTGATAACCTAATGAATATAGAATTTAGAACCATTGAAATTCAGGAGATCAGAAGAGACACTGGAGGATAGTATAACTGAAACAACAAATAGGGATTATAATAATACCAAACCCAAACTTCTTACTTAGTTTTCTTTTACCTCTTTTACCCTTGTGTAAGAATAGCACAAGAAAGATTCACCAGAAATTTCTTTCCATTAAATTGGTGAGATTAGGTAGGATTGAAAAAGGAGACAGTAGTATTCCAAGAAAGTTTCATCGAGAGTATTTACATTGAATCTTTTGCATACCTTTAGATAAATATGAGAATTCTAAAAAAGAATAGAAGTAAATTTTGTCCAATGTTACTATCTTATTGTATCAATGCCTCATCTTATAGTCAAATGATTTTTATCTGGGGTTTGCCAGAAGAATGACCAATTGAGCTACCTTTTTTGTGGCTATCAAAGTCTACTGGGAAGCATTTGCTTATGCTAATTGTTTTAATATAAATGAAAATTAAGAAAAAAAAAATGAGAGGAGGATTGTAACCACAATATACAAGGCCTTATGATGGAAAACTTATTTGTCACTGAAATCAAAACAAATGAGTTTAGCCAAATAAGATGCGAATGTTTGAGGCCTTTAAATATAAAGAAAATTCTAATAAAGCTGAAATAGAAGAAGCTCATTAAGTATTTAAACTCTAACACAAGGCATCTAATTTCAACCGAAGGGAAATATGAAATCCTTAGTTATTTATTTCATTCATGTTAATTTCAAGCATACCCAAAATTTGAAGATGCAAAGGCTAAATTTCCAAATGCAAATGAGCATAAATTTTCCACTGACCAGATAGATTATCCAATGCACAACTAAGAGTGTCAACAAGAACTCTGGGATGATTGCCTCTCCAACACTACTTTTTGAACTGTGTCATCATCAATCTCTCCATTTTGATGACTATCAATCCCTTCACTTTGATGATCCGAAGAACTATCTTTCAAACATGCTGGACCATCAATCTCATCACTGCCATTGTTATTTCTACCTAAGTTTCCCCTTCTCCAACCTCTAATTGAGTTGTTAGTACCACTCTCATATTCTTCAACCAAGTTATCATTACGACAAGTCCAGTCTACGGTTCCACTTGGCCAACCATTCATGTAAAATCCATAACCACCATATTGGTCATTCATGTACAATCCTCCACCACCAAAGTAATAAGGAGGACAACAATGAGGATGATAGTGAGAAGGATGTTGGAATTGAAACCGAGGGTTCCCAAATGGAGTATGGGTAGATGAAGTAATTGGTAAAGCATATGCATTCGGGGGGTAAGAGTAATCATAATATGGATGTGCTTGAAAGCCAAAATAGCTAGAATAACCCGAAGCCAAACCAGTACTATAACAATCATAATAGTTCACGTAGTTTTCATTCCTATCTTTAGGTTCGGCTCGCTTCACCTCCACCTTCTTATGTTTTAGTTCATAAAAACTATTCTGCAACACATGATCTGCAGCCTCCTCTAAATCAAATGTGACAAAACCAAAGCCTCTTGATCTTTGATTTTCTTTGTCAAAAATTATAACCACATCTGTTACTTTACCAAAACACTCGAAGTAACCTTTAAACTCTTCTTCGGTTAAGTTATGTGGCAAACCTCCCACAAAAATCTTCTTACTAGATTGAGTATAACTCTTGACATCACTACCATAAACACTTGAATGTTCCAGCCTATCACTTTTAGTGTTTGCAGGTTTGACATCAACCTATAAAGTCCAATAATTCATATTAATGTACATAATAAAACACAAAATATCAAGAACAGTAACAGAAACAGTAACGAAGAAACCGAAACGAACAAAACTGACCCACAAAATCATACTAAAAACCTAAAAAAAATAAAAAAAATAAAAAAATCAATATAAATGTAGTATAGATACCATATGAAAAAAGCCTTAAGATCCACATACATAATCATGCTACAACAGAGAACGAACCAAAACCCAGGTGCAAAATTCAAAGTAAAGAGTAAAGTAACTTCCTTTAAACTAACCTTTCTGCCAAGAATAAAATGTTGAGTCCGCAGGGCTTCACTAGCCATGAAAGCGTTACTAAATGTAACAAAACCAAAACCACGTGCAATGCCAGTAGGCCGGTCTCTGATAATCAAAGATTCCTCTACTTGTCCGAACCTGCTGAAGTGTTGCCTCAATGTTTCTTCAGTAGTTTCTCTTGAGACACCTCCCACAAACAACTTTGTTTTGTCAGAGAAATCCATGGCCTCTGAAACAGAAAACACTTGAAGCAAGACGAAACCAAAAATAGAGAAAAGAAAAGTGAAAGATTGATGATAACATTGATACTGCTTTTAAGAGTTCACAACACAATCAAACTCAAACTTCTAATTTTCTCTTTTGTCCTTTTATAACTTGTTACTAATGTAGCACCACTGAAGGGTGGTATCGTAATTTAACCTTTGTTTCATTTGAGATGACGGAGAATGAAAATATAATATATAAATATTAGGACTTCTGATATTTATACTATATCTATTTGACTTTAATGGAGAATGACAAGCAGCTGGGTAATAATATGATAATTCATTAAATTAAAATAAAATAAATAAAAAGTTGGTTATATATAAATGAAATGCTTGTTTTGTTTAGCCTTAGCCATAGCCATCCACCTCAGAAAATTTATATATAGTATTAAGATTCCTGAGACGGGAATATCAGTATTAATATTTGAATATCACGTTTGCCTTACCTTAGTATCTGATTCAGATGGCTTTTATTGAAATTAATAGAGTCATTTAAAAAAGATGCTGCTGATTGTGCATGGTTATGCCACATAAAATTCCAAATTCTACAATATTGATTGACAAAGAAAGGACACATGAATGTTTCCAACATTATAGTAAATATATTTAGAAATATTAGTTTTCTTCTAATGCTACCTTCATAACTTTTTAAACTGTCCCCTTTGATTCCACTTCAAGGTGGTCACCTCACCTTTACAAGAATTCGTGAAAGCTAAAGTTAATTTTGGTACAACTTTATTCTTACACCATTCTATCCGCGTCTCAGCCAAGATACTAAAGTACTATTCTTTTCTGTACAAATTATTTTCTTCTGATCATCAGCTATTCATAAGATCATTGCCGTAACTATAAATTTACAACACTACACAAGATTTCTTCAGATCGCAACAGTATCTGTTATTACAACTAGTACTTACCAGGACATATAAGAAGAGGTCATAAGATGCAGTAACAATACCGATATTATCTACTTCATGAAACAGGAACCTTGCAGCAAATACTAAAGATATCATCTAAAGGGGCATGATCACCCGTCCCTTCATCCCTCCATGCATACAGCAAATTTTTTCCTTTGAATACAAACATCCCTCCCTAGTAAAAGTGAACAAGAATAAATGAAGTCTTAAACCAGTTCAATGTCCAGTAAAGGCAACAGAAATTGCAACAAAGAACAAATTATACCTGTTGCAGTACGCCTCTTCTATCATCTGGGGTGGCTTCAATGGTATAGTTTTTTACAGCCTTCTGCAGAGCCTCAAATCTTGACAACACCTTAGCCTGTCAGAAAAGCATGCATATCATACACCACTCTGATGAATCCCCTCAAGAGAAACACACGTTGCAGAAAGAGAAGAAGAAGATTACACTTGCTGGATTGAAGAATGTTCGGCCAATACCATAATATAAGCCCAACAGATTATATGCCTATGAAGAAAAAAAAAACATCAGAAATTACAATCAGCAGAGAAAATATTCCACAGAAGTGTTATTGCCTACCTTGCAGTCAGGATCAGCATAAAGGCAATCCATTGGAAAAGGTAACTGAACAAGAACAACATGAGAAAGAAATCAATCAGCTCCTTGCATCTAGAAAAGGCCCTCATGAACAATATTTATATAAAATCTGCACGCAATCAAGGCTTTGAATACCCTAAAATTGGTTTCACATTTCCATGTATTTCATGATTTCTGTTGCCATAAGCATATTGCAAAGGCATGATCAATCCAATAATCACTTTTCCATGATTAAAATTGAGTTTATCAATGTTCTAATGCCATCAAACTTCAAACATATACATCCTTCATTTTATTAGTTTGTTATTTTTTATTTTGATACCCAGAAATCATCCAACCTTACTTAGAATATCACCAACCACTAACTCTAAACTAGATCTGGCAAGCTCTGCAACCTTGGTAATATGAAAACTTGTAAAATATCATATCCTGAGTAGGTGATGTCAAAGATTTGAACCCCTAACCTCTCTGTTGGAAGCTAAAGGTCTGAAGCCCTCAATCCAACCCTGAGGGTTATCCAATGCACATCCCAAGTACATCAAACTGTTTTTATAAGAAAAACAAAGCTAAACACCATGTCTTAAGAATTATTTGCTCCTGTAAAAACACTTACAATGAGCTACCTCCATACTGTTTCTTATTTATTGTTAAGGGCAACAGTTCCAATAGCTAAGACTGTATATTGGGCACTAAAACATCATTCTAAAAGATGGGAATTTTTACAAAGATTAGATTCAAAAGATCTCACACAAAATCAGGCTATGTTTGCTTAGCCAAAAGAAAAGCAATATGTTTTTGTATAGTGCAGACATGATATGATATCTTATTATTGAAAGGAGCATATAATCACCTAACTTCCGAATGACAAAAATCTAACGTGTGGGAATACTTTAATATCACTAAAAACACTTCCAAATTGTGAATAAGTATTTCCATGTCTATCTAATAGTGGATACTGAAATAGATAAAAGTGATTTTGAGGATCCAAAAGCATTTTAAGTTTTTTTTAGAGAAACACTTGTAGGTACTAGTCTAAAATGTGCTTTTTGAGATGGGGAAAAAAAGACTTGATTGGTACTTCTTCGCAAAGCACTCTTAAAAGATTTTTTTTCAGAAAAATGTACTTTTACTCAAAAAAAGACTCTACAAAAGGACTTTGAGACACATATTTCCTTTAATTATCAAAAGATGTAAAGTTTGCAAAGCATTTCGATGAATTTACATGAAATTGTCAGAAGACATGCTGAACTTTTCAAATGGTTAATTCCAGTATCATCTATCAAGTATCAAGCAGATGATCCACTGGCCAAAAGGTGGGAATGGATTGGTCCCATGACATTGTCAAGCTTACTCCAGGATATTCTTCTTATTTGATCAAGAAATGGTTGAAGTAAATGCATTCAAAATAAAGAGAAAAAGATGTACATGTACATGCACACACAGAGAGACGAACAGATGTATGTCCTTCATGCAATGCACGTGGTAGAAGTGAAAAAATACCCGCTCAGCAAGTATTTGAGCTTTATTAGGTGTACCAACACCAACTGCAATTAATTTCACGCCTGCAGAATCAAATGTTGATTTGGCTTCTTTTAATGCTGAAGCAAGCTCCCAACTTGAAACAAACAATCAAAATCAGTTATTAGATACAACTGATTAACTTCCCTAACAATTATTCTCAATAGCTTTTGAAAAGAATAATTACCAGCAAGGGCATCCAAAATGCCTCAAGAGCGCAACAACAGCCACTCCCTGGAAGAAATAAAACAACTTCATATGTTAATAATGATTAAAGAAAATGATTCAAAACTGTTCTCCAATATAAAAATATAAACTACATCTAGTTTAAAATGAATATAATACTAAAGGAAAATGTTAAGAACAAGAAACTTCGAAAGACATGAACCTGAGTATTGGGAAATTTCTTATCACATGGATGCATGAATTTAATTATGCTAATTTCCTAAACATATAAAAAGCTAAGGCGTACGAAATCACACTGTCTTAAATGGTAGATTTCACCATTCTAGGGCCATGTCTCAGTGCAAAATAAACTCATATGGCATCTAACCTCTAGGGTTCAATAGCTTATCAGTTCTAGGTGCACTCCCAAACTATGGAAAATACTCATCTCTTGTATCTCTATAACATTAATTTTAAGAGAAAAAAAATATCAATATATGTAACTAACAGAACATGTCAAAAATTAAGTGAGATGTAATTGTAACTCCAACTCCGTAAATTCTGGTCTCGCGTATTTTGAAAATTAACATAAAAGTTTAAACGAAGTATATACTTATCAATATGTGCAGTGATAATTGAAAGTTGCATGATTGAACCTTATTTGGACCCTTTAAATTTAGCTTTTCAACAAACCTCAGGACCCGCTAATCAAAATCAATTTCTTATGTTTAATATCTATAAATTTGAAACAGATAAACCAAAAACGAAGAAAAGAAAAACATGCATTTAACTAAGGGTTTTCTCAAGTGCCTGACGGGCACTTGTTAAGATCGAAATGATAAGTGATAAAATGTAATTTTACCAAAAACCAAATCTTTTTATCAAATAATTTTCCCTATATAGTGAGCCCCATTATTAAAACTCCAACCCGGAAACTAAAAAAAATAAAATTCACATTTTAACAAATTCAAACACTATCTAGTGTTACTCATAATTGAAGCGGGATTTAAACCTCGGTCTGGTCCCAGAGGTCCTTGAACAAGACCGGCTGACCGGCAGCAGTGAAAATGCTCACATCACCTAGAACCTCTCCAACGTCTGCAGAGAATTCTTCTGCGGTGGCTCTTACAAGAAAACGCGATCCACTGATAGCACTATTTCTTGATTTGAAGGAGAAATTTGTGGCGATAGTACGAGGACGAGACTTGATGCACCAATTTGAAGGAGAATGGGAAGTGAATTTGGGAGAGTGAAGAGAAGCGAAGGACAAAGGCTTGGCTGATTGTAGAGCCCCTGCAGAGACTGTAGCCATAGCTTTGGAGTTTCGATTTTTCTGAATTTGATCGAGTAATAACGAACTAACCAAGTGGCGATTTTTGTGTGGCGGGAGGAGACGACTGTGTTTAGTGGTTTGTATTATGGCCCAGCTGAATTGGGCCCCAATCAAACTTCTGCATTGGGTTCACTACCTTTAGAGGGAATTGGTTTCTGGAGGACTTCGTTATCAGGCCCAACTTGCATCCAATGAAAGTATTGACTTTTCTTATTTAAAAAAAAAAATGAAAATTTATACATTGACACAAAAAAAGAGAAGTGACTTTAGGCTTGTACGATGTTCATAGTACTTCGGAGACTAGTTAAAGTGCACGTAAGTTGATTCAAACACCCTGACTATAAAAAAAAAAAAATGATTTTTAGCCCCCATCTAATATACCTTCTTTTTTTTTATAACTTTGGACTTAATGAAAATTATTACATTTGACAATATAAGTTCTAAGCACACCAATACTCTATTTTATATTTTTGTTTTATTCTTTACTCTTTAATTCTACATAAACCCTAATTCTAACTTTTCAAAAACATTGAAATCTTTTATTTTATATCAATTATTTGTTTGTGGATGGATTAAAAAAGAAAAAGTAAGTTTCAAAGCTGAAATTAGGGAAAATATGAGTGTAAACAAGACAAAAAAAAAAAAAAAACTAATTAAACATATAGGGCCTTTTTTTGTATTAATTGAAGTTTAAAGATGTTTTTTAAATATAAAAGGGTTATATTTAACAAGGATAATGATAAATTTGATGGAGTCTAACAATCATTTTTCATATATATACAGTAGAAATCTCTATAGTGATACTTTATATAAGAATAATCTCCATATAGTTATAAAAAATCTTGGTCCCAACTTAGGCCAGTTATAAATAAAATTGTTTGAGACAATGATTTATGCTTTAAAGTCGTTACCACATCTTTTATCTTGCGGATACGTAATAATTTATTAGCATGTATCTTCTTGTTGAAGCCAAATATTTCTAGCCTCAAGCATGTTTAGAACTTTTTGGCACGAAACTTTTGGAATTTCGTACTATCATCCTCAAGATTATTGCCTTTCTCTTGTCTAATTCCAATAATGATTTTTTTTTAAGTTAAAGCATATACGATTTGTTGTTCATTTGGATGATTGAGGAAGACATTAATATCCATTTGATTATTGTAGTGAAGTTGTTGAATCTAATCACTCAATTTTGCAATAACTCCTTGATATCTATTTCCGTATTATCCTAATGCTACTAAAACAATGAATTGAAATCCTAATACTACTAAAACATAAATTATAAAATAAGAAATCAAAACAATAATTTTTTAATCAAAACAATAATTCTTGTAACTACACCTTTATTAAATTACAAATTTCTTATAGTAATAAATTTAGTTGATCATAATATTATGACTATAGAGAGCTTCTTATATATATATATATATATATATATATAGAGAGAGAGAGAGAGAGAGAGAGAGAGAGAGAGAGAGAGAGAGAGAGAGAGAGAGAGAGAGAGAGAGAGAGAGAGAGTAAACTACATGATCCCACCTGAGGTTTGGCGAAATCCTAAGTTAGTACCCCTAGTTGCATTTATTCCGAAAACCCACCCTTCAACTATGGCGAAATCCTAAGTTAGTACCCCTGGTTGCATTTATTCCGAAAACCCACCCTTCAACTAATCTCGTCCCCTCTATTTTAATTGTGGAAGGGTAAAAGAGACATTTTTTTCTCTTCCCTCCCATTTATTCTTATCATCTTTTTCCTTCTCTTGTTCCTTGTCTCCTATCCACTAGATTTCTTCATCTTCATCTTCTTCTCCTCTTTTCCTTTTCTCTTCTTCTCCACCTCCTCTCTTTCTTCTTCTCTTCTCTCCACCAATTGCTTCCCCTAGCCATCCCCACCAAAATCCCGTCACTCCCTGACCAGATTTCGAACGATTTCAAGCACAACTCCAACCAACGATTGGCTGGAATCCGTCGTCGACGACTCCTCCATCACCGCCATTTTTCTCCCCAATGTCCCCCACCAAAACCCCCCTCATTCCATGCGTATTTACCTCGTCGTTCTCGAGTCATCACATTGGTTCGAATTGGCAAGCCGTAAGCTTTTCCAGCCGATCTGCTCACCGGAAACCTCCTCTGCCTCTACCAATCGATTCACCGGTGCTCCATCTCTAAAACCCCCATACTTCCCGACAACGTTTGGTCACCATTTGCTGCAGTTCGCCAGCCTCCAATCGCTAGGGTTTTCTGTTTGAATGAATTAGGATTTGCTTAATTGATTAAATTGGGCTTAATTGGAGCTTGATTGTTTGTGTTGGTGGTTTGGATTTGGGTTTATTTTCTGTTTTTTTTTTTTTTTATTGAAATTGTGCGTTTTAGGTGGTAGTTGTTGTGGCGGTGGGTGGGGGTTGCTATGGCAGATCCGAGGTACTGTGGTTGTGGGATTTGTTGATTTAGTTATTTGTCTTTTTTTTTTTTTTTTGTATTTTGTTTGATTTATTATTTTGATTGTTGTGTTGTGGTGATTGTGTTGTGAAAAAAGAGGGTTGGTTGTGTGGTGGTGGTTGTTTGGACGAGACTGGATTTGTGAGTGATTTGGTTGTGGGTGGTAGTGGTAGTCGTGATGACTTTGGGGTGTCGGGACTCTCAGGAGGGAGATAGGAGCGTGACTATCTAAGGGAGGGAGAGAGAAGCAGTGGAAGAGAAGAATGGGAGATGGAGAAGTATATGGGAGGGTAGTTTGGCAATAACATCATTTGTATTTGTGTTATAACCCAATAGTAATTAACACCTTAGTTTAAGGATGAATTTTCGGAATAAATGCAACCAGTGGTACTTACTTAGGATTTCGCCAAACTTCGGGATCATGTAGTTTACTCTCTCTCTCTCTCTCTCTCTATATATATATATATATATATCCTTATAATCTTATAACACATGTACTTAAGACATGTTCGGTAATCTCAATTAAGTTACAATAATACTATATTTATATCACTTTCTTACACCATTCTCTTATATCACACTCACATTTAATTAAAATATTATTTTTTTAAAAAATTATTTTTTTAATAAAATGTGAGTATAATATAAAAGAATGATATAAAAATATGACGTAAATATAATATTACTAATTAAGTTATAGGTGAACCCTAAATAAAATAAAAAGAAATAGAATAAGCATAGCAGAGGTAGTATTGACCTGAATCTACAAGTGTGTGACGTTACATTGAAAAGACAGTCCGAAAAAAAAAGGGGTCGGGGTCCTACGAAAGGACTGAACCAACATGTTTCCTGGTGTTGATGGAGACCCATAATTTGGCTTCTTCTTAAGCCCATTTCCTGTTATTGTTTTTGTGTTTCCTCATTTCTCCCCACAACACCAATGTTTCCTGTTTTGAAATGGGAAACCTTTAAACTCATATTAACCCATCACATTTCAATACGTAATTTAATATGTGACGACGATGGAAGGTACAAAGATTGAATAGTATAATATTAATGGGAGTATTTATGATGTTGTTTCATTTATGTATGGCACGTGATGTATTTATGATGCCTCCTTTTGGACGCATTACTATCTCATATACCATCAACCTCCCTTTTCATCAATCAAACCCTCAACCAAGTTTTGACCAATTTCAATGGCGATGCAATTCATGAAAATGAATAATAATTTAAAAAAAAAAAAAAAGCACTACTGTAGAGGACCTGTCTCACAAGAGAGTTGTGTTGTGGCCTGTGGGATGTTGGGTTACAGGGTACACACTTTCTTTAAACTATACTTACCTCCCAAGATGATAACGTCACCAACAAGACAAAAAAAAAATTAGAAAAGGCTTGTCTTCTCATTATTCATAATGTGAAATTCACCAACACATTCCCTTCAAATGAAATGCAAATGAATTTGAATTCAAAGTTAATGTTTCTTGGCTGGCCCATGCTTCTTCAGACCTTATTGTTATTTATTTATTTATATTTTTATTTTTTTTCATTAATTTGGGAGTTCATATCGATGACATTACTTGAATGAATTAGTGATAATAATATATTAATATGTCTGTATGGATGGGTTGAAGAGAAGTCATATCTGGTTGAATTTTGAGTCCTTATTATTCGAACAACTATAGATTCCAAAAGGCAGGGTCAAAAAGCTCCATTAATTTCACCTCAGTCAAACCTCCAAGTTCGGAACGGCAGCTTTCATTCATCAACCTCCACTCAGTTTCTAAACCCATAAATCAAGAAAAAAAAAATTAAAACATTAACTTTCAAATTCGTTAAAAGGGAATAAATTAACATTCTGATTTTAGAACACTTGCTTTGTGTGTTGCATTGAATTATTGTTTGCTTTTGCGGACAGAATTTGGCAATCAACCGGTCCCCAAGTCGGCCATGGACCATCAAATTTATGAACTCTTATATTCTTCTTTTTCTTCTTTAGGTGTATATTAACTCTAAACTAATAGTGGAAATTCTAGGCCCGACCTAGTCTAATCGGGATCGATTAGGCACGACCCAACATTGGGGAGGGTCGGGTTAACCCGGCCCTGTGTAACCTAGCCAGGCGGTTTGAGTTACTATATGGTAACCCGACGGTCCGACTGAGTTACTGTTCATGGCCCCCACCAGGCCAACCCATCGGATTGCCAACGGTCAACCTGTCAGGTTAGCTGTTGGGCCCGACAGGTTGAACGTTTTTTATTTTTTTCCCCAAAACTCTTACCCAATTATACCCGTAAAATATGACCGTTTTATAGCAATATAAGGGTATTTTTGGTAATTTTCTCTTCCCATTTCTCTCTATAAATAGGGCATAAATTTCTCATATTTCCTCATATTCAAAATTCTATCATTTTCTTCAATTGCTCTTGCTCTAAAAATCTC
Organism: Toxicodendron radicans; assembly: GCA_009867345.2. NCBI lineage: Eukaryota > Viridiplantae > Streptophyta > Magnoliopsida > Sapindales > Anacardiaceae > Toxicodendron > Toxicodendron radicans. Next base: position 7,165,522 of record WYDK02118157.1, read on the forward strand.
CTAAATCTCAAATTCTCAACTGTCAATTTGGTATCATTTTGCTCTCATTTTAATTTTCATTATTTTCTGCAAACTGCAAACTGCATTTCCAAATTCCAATTCTCATTCTTTAATTGTTTTATATCCAAAAAAAAATTATAACTAGAATGGATATATATTTTCGTAGTTCATCCATCAATTTCGATGATGAAGAAATTTCTCCTTCTCCCTTTGAAATTCCTATCACAAACGTAGTAGATTCAAACAGTCCCGCTTTCCCATTCTCAGAATCTGATACAACTCCCACTGGTTCTAGAGGAGCTCGTGGTCGTAATCGTCATAGTCGTCCAAGTCCATCTGCAGTAGAAGAGAGTATATCAACTGCAGCTATCAATCTCGAGACCGATAGGTCCATGAACCAATTAGACGTTTGGACGCATTTCACAAAGTTTAACGAGACATAAAATGAAGTTCAAGTGAAGAAAGCAAAATGTAAGTATTGTGGTAATATTTATAGAGCTGATGCTGCTAATGGTACTAGTACTTTAAAAAGGCATGCAAATAAACATATAAATCAAGGGTTTAAACAAACTAATCAAACTCAAATTACTAGTATTGGTATTACTTGACGTTATAATTCTGATGTATATAAGGAAGAATTAACTTTATATATTGCTGCAATTGATCAACCTATTAATATGGTTAAAGATAAATATTTTGAAAATTTTGTTAAAAATTTTTTTTACCGGAATTTAAAATTTATTCTAAAACTACAACTAGGAATGATTTAATAAACACATATTAAGAAAATGAAATTAGAATTAAAAAATAATTTACAGAGATGTCATGTTAGTGTGACTATAACAGCTGATATTTCGAGTGGTAGAGCTAAACAAAAATATATTTGTGTGACAAGTCATTATTTTGATAACGAATGTCAATTAAATAAATCATTATTATGATTTTAATTAATGGATGTAGATCATAGAGGTGAACAAATTTATTTAAAAATTGTTGAGGTTTTACATGGATATGATTTGCTTGACAAAATTATAAGTCTTACTTTAGATACTGCAAGTTCTAACAATAATGCTATAGATTTTTTTTTTTAAATATTTTTTCTTACTATAATAATTTAAAGTTTTTCACCAACGTTGTGCGCGTCACATTATTAATTTAATTATAAAAAGTGGTATGAAAAGAATTAGAAATAATATTGATAAAATTAGGGATTATTTAGCTTGGATTACTAATAGTAATAGAAGAAATTTAGAATTTAAATATACTTGTAAAACTTCAAATTTGTCTCCTAGAACTTTTGCATTAGACATGACATTTATGTAAATAGTACTTATTTAAGTTTTAACGATTGATTCATGTTTACCTTATGCAAATTTAATTAATTATTTTGTAGCAAATAAGAAGGATCCTCATGTTTTGGTAGATGATGATTGAGAGATAGCTAAAATATT